>WYDF02256199.1:0-49387 GCA_009867245.2 Adranes taylori
TTTGGGTTATGGAAAAATGAAGGTAGGGTAGAGGGCAAATAACACAAGTCTTTTGGGTTACGAAAAACGCCGGTAGGAGTCAAATAACCCAACTTATTTGGGTAAATAAAATATGACCTGGTAATGGATAGTCGTTTTACGACGGGGACTATTGTTTAGTCCAGTAGTTCTCAACTTGTGTTCCGTGACGTTAGGATAAATGTTCCGCCAAAATTTACAATTTCATCAAATCGTACTCTCTAAATGAAAATTAGCGAAATACCAATTGACGAATTTTTAATTTCTATTCAAATTGTGTTTAATACTATATTTTAAAATTTCATTAATAGAAAAATCAGTTTATTATATAGAATATAATTAAATCAACTAAAACATTCATCTTCTATAACTGTTCATAATCAATTTTAACCTAAAGATGCTTCCTACGTTGATTAAAAGAAATTGTAGAAGTATAACTAATTTGCTACTGTTATAACTTCAACTTTTTATTAAGATATTTTGATGACTCCTCTGTTAATATTTTCTTGTATTTTGATGGACTCGAAACGCGATACTGTTTGTTGACAACAATAAATGTTTATATTTTGTAAAAGCAGTTCTGTGATTTTATTTAATCAATTATATATTGCAAAGCACTGGAACCCATGTAATAAAGATTTTCAATTTTATCTTTTACCGGTATGCATTTGGCGGTTTTTTTTATTCGGCCGTGTTACGTGTATGCATATTTTTTTGATGAGCATTTCCAAAAAAAGTGTATTACTGCTGAGATATATGTCTTCGAATGATGAAATAGAAATCATTGAGTTGGAGATAAAATATGAGAAATCATCGTGAATATTTTATGGAAATAATTCTAGTCAGTAATTTTAACCAAACATAATGTTAGTTAAAATTACTAGTTTGAAACTGAAAAAGAATCAATCGCTATTTTTTTACTTTTTTTTGTCAGCAAATCAGGATTGGTGTGTTGATTAGGGAAATTTTATATTTCAAAGAAAATTATAGATTTGCTAGTATTTCGTGATTCTAAAAAGGTTTAGTAACAGTCTAATTAATTATTCTATTTTTCTTAACTTTGTATGTTTTGCAATAACTTGAAAGCAAACAATTATATCGATGTGTGATTTCTAATAAAATTTGTGGAATTTTAGACTCGTCCCAATCAGATAAAAAATTGCTTTTGAATATATTCTTGAAATTTCAAACAAGGTCTTCGTGCTAAGTAATAAGTCCTGTACGAGAGTTATTAATAACAATTGGCTATTTCTTGAAATTAATGTCACAAAAGTGTAAATGGTTCGCAAGCTTCCTCAATCGACCTCTATTAATGTTGGTACAATAAAAATCTTAAATAAAATTTATGTAAGGTTAGCTAGTATTTTTAATTACACAACGAAAAGATTCCATATACTTTTATACTTTGCAGTTACGCTCTCTACTATTGAAATCTCAAAATGGAAAATACTTATTTTTTCGGCAAATTTAATCCTACATGTTCTGAGATAAAACGCTAACTCTTAGTTGAACACCTCGGTATACAGTAAAATCTATGTTATCATTAAAGATGCAAACTCTCCCATATCAAAGTATATTGACAATGTTAATAAATTTAATCTCGAATGAAGATTCTTAAGTTTTCATTAATTCATATAGACAGTGTTAAATTATACGTATGTATAACCATTTGATTAAGGAATGCACACTATAAATTAGGTTGGCAACCTTTAGGTCTTGTTATTGCTATAAAAGTGCATCAAAACAAATTGCTCTTCGCGTCAAGAGATTGCTCTCGAGAAGAGCAGAAGCACGTACCTGAAAATAATTATAGATTTCAGGAGTAATTTACGCATTATAATCGGAGGCATTTAACAATTAATCAGAACGGAACCGAGTAGCTCTTGCCTCTAACCAACCCATCTAGTAGCTACCTGACTGCGCAATACGCTTCTTCAATATGGGTACCTATCATTTGACCATCTTATTCTAAGTATTTCCATTCTGATGCTGGTACATAATAAAATACATGGTGAGTTAATTTATTTATTAACATTTTATAAGTCTCAGGAAACTTTTATTAACAAAAATAATTTTCTCTTCATTTTTTTCATAACTATACTAAGGCATCTACTGTATTATCAAATGAAAAAATGACGCACAATTAAAAATAAAATAAAAATACAAAATGAAACAAAGACATACTACATACAGTACATATTCCAGTTAAAAAAGTTATTTCTTGAAGAAGTCCATAAGTGTTTTCTGTTTAACGGAACTCGCTCGCTTCTTTCCCGCCGTTTCACGTAATCGTCGTAGCAGTCCGTTGAAGCTGTCTCTAACTGTTGCTCTAGGTACTCGATGGCCTTTTCTATCGCTTTGCATCCTTAGCTGTGGCTGATTTTATCATTCTCCATTTCAAGTCTTCATTGTCACTTTCACTTTCTTCAGCCTCTACATTCACTGCCTCTACTATCATCCCATTAGTCACTTCCAATAGTTCATCTGCGTTGATCTACTGAGCTACATTGTTTTGAATGATTGTTTCATCTGCCAATCTTTGAGCTAGCTGTGCAAGGCTGAGGTCATCTTCATCGTCATGCTGTATGGGCAAAGTTTCTTGATTTTCCGCGACGTTTAATAACTTCCTCCACGACTTCTGAAGAGTAGAACTTTTCACCTTCCATGCCTCAGCTGACATGTAAACAACATCTCTCATTGTGATTTTTTAAGAGTCTATAGAGGTTTCCTTCATCAACTGCGTTAATGAAGTTTTTCAAAAGTATACGTTTATAGTTACGCTTCTAACGTAAACCATTTCTTCTGTATCAGGATGAGCAGGGCAGTTGTCGATTATTAAAAGCGCTTTTCCAGGAAGGTTTTGTTTTCTTTTAAAAACTTTTTAACTTGTGGCACAAAGTCAGCAAAAAACCAGTTAAAAATTTTAGCGTCCATCCATACATTATTCTGATACATACATTATAGCACAGGCAGGCACAGGAATATAGGCTAGGAAAGGCTAGGAATAGAGACACATTTTTGAAAGCACGGGGCTCGACAGATTTCCCTATCATCAATAACTTTAACTTGGAATCCCCGCTAGCATTAGAGCAAGCCATGAGTGTGACCCTATCCTTTGACCTATTAAAACCAGGAGCAAGTGTTTTTGTAGGAAGTATACGATAGTTCAAGCCCATTTCGTCACAGTTGAAAATCCGTTGAGGTGAGAAATTTCCAACTTTAATCAGAGCTTCAAATTCGTCCTTGAACTCTAGTTCGATGACCTGATTGGACGATAACTTCTCACCAGATATGTTTAACTCCCTGATTTCAAACCTTGTTTGCCAGCGATGAAGCCAGCCTCTGCTTGCTACAAATTCTTCTCCGGCTTTAAACTTGTCGTGGAATTCAATAGCCTTTTTCCGTAGCATAGGCCCATATACTGGACTTACTTTGCTCCGGAGCTGTGTAAACCACGTAACCCAGGCACTTGAAGTTTTTTAAAACTCTCCGGTTTTCATTGTTTTTCGTTTATCACTCTCGTTGTCTTTATGCGAACACCATTTTTCCATTTAAGTCCGTTTTCTTCTCCAGTCTCCTACTGTCACTTTTCCCACACCTAAATCTGAAGCCACTCTTTTTTACTTGTCACTCCTTTATCGAATCTGTTGATGGCTTCTAATTTAGTCTCGTAAATTACAATAAAGTGGCTTGTAATACAGTCCTTTTGCGTTTAGCACTCATCACGTAACCAATACAAACAAATCAAAATAAACTGTAAACGAACTGTTCACTAGCAAAATGAAAAAGCAACTGAGGTTAGTGACAGTAGGCAAACGATCTATGCGGGCTGCCCCCTACTACTACAATCCTTTGTGCGTGCGCCGCTAATATTTTTACACTACTGTGACTAATATAAGTACAGTACAGTATTACACTACGCCGTACAGTATTATGATCGATTTGCCGCTATATTATGGGGATTCGCTTTAACCGAACAATTTTTTAAAATTTTTTTTGGGTCTACTTATCTCGGTTATCCCGGAACTTGGTTAGCCGGGGCTCTACTGTACAACTATTAACATCGATTACGAAAAATAAATAACGGAATTATTGGAAATGAATCCCAGAATAATTATGGCATTTCAAGAATATGAGATTATTTTAATCCGTGGTCAACGACAAAAAAATTTGTGGTCATGAGGTCGAGGTGGTAAAATATTATTAGATGATGAGTAAGAAGAATTCATAATACCAAGAAAGAACAATTTATAATTACAACAAACGTCTTAAAAAAGCGGCAAGTTCAAGATATATGAAACCATTTCACCCATTATTACAGGGATCATCAGCAGCTTTTTTATTAAGGCCGTCACTGTCGCAATATTTTGAAAGCCACGACTCTGCTCACTAAGCCACTAGCCGGCTATTTATAGAAAAGAAAATTCGTCTTATGAATTACTAATTTATGAATGCAGCCAGCAATACACTTGTTTTAGATGATAGTGGAAATTGATGTTTTTTTAATAATTATAAATTGTTGTACAAATTTTCAATTCTACAAATAGCATGGTTTAGTGAGCAGAGTCGTGTATTTCGAAATTCTTGATAATCCCTTATAATAATGGCTGAAATGGTTCCATACACCTTGAAGTAGCCACTCTTTTAAGACATTTGTTATAATTATAAAATGTTCCTTCTTGGTATTACGTACCTGTTACTTCAAAATATTATTAGTTCGCACTAAAACTATAATTATTATGAATCCCACAAGTTTAAAATCATTTTGTAATATTACGAGTTTATGTCAATTCTATAATAAGAGCTTCCTTCCATCGGTATCCTAGTTTGTAACATGTCTCTTCCATCCCCAATTTCAGATTAAAATTACAGTCTTTGAATTTTATGGGCGTTACCTTCATTTAGCCAGATTTTCCTATTTATTGAAAGGAGCGTTTTGAACACTCTCAATGTAAAAACTGCCGCCGCGATCTCTCAATTGGTTGGTCTCTGCATTGGCCGGGGGTTGCAGGTCGCTAGTTTGTTTGCACGTTGAATCTGATTGTAGAACATCCGTTCATGGAATCATAGAATCTTGGCAGGGATATTGTTCTTTAATATTCGTAACGTATGAAAGAATGCTTCTTATTGGTAGATAATTCTTATTTCCTAAAGATTTTTGCAGAAATTTCGTCCAGACACTACCCAAATGCCACCGGCACCGTCAAAAACTGCCACCGTCGACCTGGACACCTATTGTCACTAATTTGATATATAAGGTCACGCCCAAGCCAGCTTCAATGAGACGCATTTTGGGCCGTATGCTAGTCGTTACTGAGTGAACATTTCCCACGTTTCTATTAGCATAATCCACATAGCATAAAGGCCTTTAAGTTTAAGTACTTTAACTTTAATTAATCGACCACGAACAGGTCGATTATTAATTTTCATTAAATTCACCATTAGTTGTAGAATTTTATGCCAGCAAATCAGATATACATTCGTTACATTATGTTATCCTTCGGCTGAATCTTCCGATCGTCTTAACATTCATTTTTCATGTATTTCTTTCGCATCCACATATTTTCTCCCACATACAACTCACCCCTTGTAGGAGCAAGATATGTCATAGAAAACTTATTATGGTCCATCAGATAAAAAAATAACCTATTAGAGTAATAACGTTTTTAGTTATAATTTTATATTACAATTTCTGTGTCGTTGCATAATTATTGCGTTTTTTTCCGCGACTTTCCGTTCTTTAAAAATTGGCGTTTTTAATTTTCGTAAAAATAATCCTCCCTTTTCAGTTACTGAAATTGCGTATCCAAACTCATATCTATATTACACATATTATGCTCTTCGAGAAAGGTTGGAATGTAATAGTCATTTCGCGATCTCAACTATTTGGCGAAGAAACAATCAGCAAAAGACAAGTTTAAAGATGTTTAATTCAAAATGTGAAATTTAAATTAGGCAATACAAACCTTCAGATGAAGAAAAATAGGTCGATCATGAAATTTCGACGAACTGGCACTTTTGGTAGTCATGGAAGAGGACGAAAACTTGACAACGAGTATTGGCCGAAGACTTCGTGTGGACCAATCGACCATCTCTGAGGAATCTCGTCACTGGGGATGAATTGCGATCCCTCTTCGAAAACGCCAAAAGAAAGAAGGTTTGCGTTATTTCAAAGAAAGTTATTCCACCCAAATGAATACCAAAGACGCTCACTGAAAGAAGACAATGTGATGTGGTAGGACAGAATCATCCACTGGGAAATCTAAAAACGAGATTTGTTATTAGTGGAATGACGACGATTAGCTTCAACTTTGGCAGATTCCGGACAAAAAGGAACCCTATCATCTTCCCCCAGATAATGTGCGTCCAGGTACTGAGCTTTGTGACGTCGAATCTATCGCCAATGAAGGCTGGTAACTGCTTCCTCATTTGCCATATTTCCCCACAGAAGGAGCGCCTACGAACTATCACGTCAATCGATCGCTAAAAAATTGGATCGCAAACAAAGTTTACGACAACTTGGATGCCTTGGTGGGCGCCATCAAAGGGTGGATTGCCTCTAACCACAACAACTTTTTCACCCGTGGAATCCACGGCTGCGAAGCTAATGGGAAGCAGAAATTGAAGTAGATGGTGTCCATGCTCCGTAATAATCATTAAATGACATTAATGACACCATTCACTGTAATAATTCGTAGATTTTTCTATTTGCTATTCAGTCCAGAAGGGTAAAGCCTAATATTGACAGTTCCATTGCTCTTTGTGCCAAATATATTATCTTTGTTGTTTTGCTCAACACACGTTGTTTTATGATCTTCCTCTTTAAATATGTTGAGACATACGACAAAATTTCACCAAATGCCGCCCTTGTTTTGTAATGTGACCTTGTTTTATACCTCTTTTTTTTAAATAAAAATCCTCAGTGTATTTATCTTTTGATTATCCATAGGTGTTCTTAATTATATTTATAAAGATGTCCAGTATTAGAACTAATGCAACAAATCATGCTAAATATCGAAATTGTTCTCATGGTTGGTAGAAGTCTGGTAGGTGTGTTTTCTGATTAATGGCATAAACAATTTGTATAAGTGAATTGTAAATTGATAGGACAACTGTATAACTGCTCTCCCCACTGGATTTGTATTCTTCGATTGACTAATGCTCATTATAGAGATTACAGATAAATTTGTGTAAAGAAGGACATCCATATTTTAAGATGGACATTCTATTTATTTATAAATTATCCTGTTAATAAATTCTATCCGTAGACAGAAGGCAACAAGTTCGACTTCATACACCAGAAGCTTTCTTATACTACTATATCACATCCTGATGTTAACAATCTCTCATACCTTCACCGCATTTAAGACATTGGATGAATAAAACCACGTTTAAACCTTACTAGTTTCGTTGTATAATTTAACAACTTCTTCCGAACGGCTACAATTAAATATTCAAACTGCATAAAAAACACCCTAATTAAAACAATGATTAATTAGGCTCATTAAACAGTTGATTAAATTTGAGTAAACAATTAATTAAAACAATTGATTGATTAATTAATGATTAATGATGTCGAAGCTTTTTTCGAGATTAACCTGCTGAGTGCCACAGTCAAATCCTTTTCTTTACTGTGTATTTCTAGATTTCACCATAGTTTTTTATAACGTTATTGAATCACACACTTTTTGACACTTTTTAAAAACAGTGGGTTCAATATATGTCACGTTTATTTTCGGTATGCTTGAACTCCCCGAACGTGACAGAACGAACAGAATCCTTGTAGAGGGAACACGTAACGATTCTCTTCTGCCCTAAGGTGCCGTCTCATTCAGTAATTATAAAATGCGATTCACTTTAATACCCACTTGAATTTATTTACTTACTTAGTGAAGTTATAATGTTATGAACTTATAATCCTCCGATTATAAGTTCATGCGTACATTTCAGTTGTGCGTACATTTCAGATTTAATTATAAATTTATGTAGATAATTAATGGTACTGCACAACCATTAACAATCACAAATCGTCTTCTATGAATCGAGGCTGATAAAATAAAAGAAATACTAAACGCAACGAAATAAATTGAGGATAATTTAAGAAAAGCCATGCAAAGAGACATGCAAATAAAATAAATATTCGTACCTTACCAAAATAATAGAATAACATAATATTTGTATTCAATTACTACGTGCGAAAAGATGGGGTTCATATTTCATCAATTGGTTCCCAAATTATTTATAAAATAATTCTATATACAGTTTTAGAAGTTCATACCATCACAAACTTATTTTTAGACTTACGCACAGTGACCTTATTGATTCATTTTAATTTACTTGAATTTACCACAATAAATAAACATAGAAATTATACTCAAGTTAATTTAGCTGAATTATTCCTAAAAATATTAATGCTAAGTAGCGCGTTACATTAGACGAATGTATAATAAAATACTTAATAAATTTATGATCACACTTCAATTACACATGATTTTATTTGTTATTTAATTATTATTTTATTCCGGCTTATTATTTCGCTACTTAGTCGGACATTACGACGTTCGGCGGATGCCCAAAATTACTCCGCCTTATCTTTTACACGATTAGAGGCAATGTACACAGTATTATGGAAAATATTGCATGTTTGATTTTCCCATGCAAATGGACTTGTGACTAATTCAAAGGACTGTGAACAAAATTTGTACGAACAATTGAAATTTTTAAAAACACGTATATTTTGGAATCGGAATTGTGCATTCACACAAAGGTAATTGATAATATTGGGAGAGTTCTGCTAAAGGTTTAGTTAGATGTTGATTAAAGGCTAATAAAAGTTTCCCTACACTTTTTAATTCTGATAATAACAGTTGATAAGGCCCCAATACGAATGATAAATTGTACTGTCTACACGAATTTAAGAGTTTTTTTATTTAATTCAGAATGTTGAAATAAGCGTATGAAGGAAGTATAGTTGTACTTCCTTAAGTATGCTGGAAATACAACTGTAATTCATTTGGGATATTCTTTAAATGAAAAGTTTCTATCAGATCTGTAACTTTTTTATATGACGTGGCAAATTCTTAAATGAATTTACAGTTGTCTTTTCATATTTACGAACTGCGTCTGGTTTCTGAAATAACAAACCCAGAGAATGTACCAGTCCATACAGAGTTTATACAGTTGTTCCTGAAGTTTATTTTGATTTGCATCCAGGGTTTTCATATTCCGCTCCGTAGCGACTCCAAAACAACAATATTGTTGAATTTACAAATATATGTATTAAGCGAAAAAAAAAACATGGAAGTAGCTATTCTAAAGATAGAGACGCAAATCCAGCAGAAATGTTGGCCCTTCGGCGTATTAGTTTTGCCTACAGAAAAAAAAATGAGCTTTACAGATGCGGTTGAAGCATAGGTTAGTGATGGCTCAGGCTTGATAGTCCTATAAGTTTAAAAAGCTTAGATCGCTCCGTTTTGATGACTGATCTACACAGAAATCTCGACAAAAACAACTGATAAACGTGCAGCATTTCGAGTGTTGTACTCAAGTTTTGTCTCTAATTATGAACAAAATTACAACGTAGGGGGCTCGTCACGATTGATGAAATGTTAGACTCATTTAGAGGCTGTTGTGGATTAATAAGCCGGCTAAATACGTATTGAAATGATATGCGATGTGTGATAGCTGTACATTCTATGCTAATAAGTCTGATATACATGACAGGACAATACCAAGCGTCAAATAAAAGTGGCGATGTTGTAAAGCGACTGATTTAACCTATTGAAAAGTTAAATAGAAACTTAACGGCTGACAACTAATACAGCAGTATATTACACGCCAAGTATGTATTGGAAAAGCTTATAGCCATTCTTGGAACGCTAAAGAAGAATTAGAAGGAAATTTCTTCCGAATTCCTTCTAGATAAAACAAGTGAAAAATGAAGTTCTGTTTTTGGATTTCACGAGAGTTCGATTCAAACTCCTAGAGCACTATAAACTAAACATTTCTAATCTGCAGAGTCTACACCACCTTTTGTATGATTGTAATCCAAAATTGGCAACAACACTAAGACTGCTTTATGTTTACTGCTGGACCTTGTCATATTTGCGGCAGTAGGAAAAATAATAAAACAATCGTTCGCTGTAGGGAATATGCTAATTTGCTTTGTAAAAACCATTGTTTGACAAAAAGTAAATGTTACACTGGTCAAAACTGCTTGGCTTTCTTATACACCAATACGTGTAATTTATGTCTTTTGTAGTCCTGATTTCTGAATCTGATTTGCTCCTTCCCGTCAGGATTTTGAAAAATATTCTCAAATAGGTTTTTCTAAAAACAGAACCAATTAAACAAAGAATTGGTAGATTTGTGGTTATATGGATATATGGATAAAGAGCTACATATGGTTCTTTTCATTTAATGTAAGTCAGTTTGTAATAGCTGAGCGGCTTTTTATTTCATAACAGCAGGTAAGGCGTCATTTGGGCCAGAGTTCACTTGACCTTGACCAACAGGTCACCACCAACAGGCCCATCCTTCTCCGTACCTGATTTAGTCTTATTAGATGTTTTTGCTGCGCATGCGTCATAATTGCTAGCCAATATACAGGGTGTTTTTTATAATACTGAGATTTATTTTGGTTGTCATTATTATTCAATTCAAAAATGAATCTTTTTTTTGTTTTCCGTAGGAAGTGGAGAAAGCTTCAAAAGGCGAAGGATGCCCATGCATCCAACAGTGTGGGATTTCTAGCGTAACTAAAACTCCACTCCCTGTTGGAATAGTATATTGTTGGGAGATTAGAGAGTTTGTTTGAAGGAGGCTTTAGGATTTATCATCTTCTTCAGCGTGGAACTGGTAGTGAGTGATATGCTTTTAGAAATTATGGTAAGCTGCTAGCTTGCAGATATGAGTAGATAAGATATACACTATAGCATTTGCTTTATAGCCAATGGAACTTGCAAAAACCTTCGCCATGTCATGGCCAACTGATGAGGGAGTTTGGTTTAGTGGGGTGAGCTGATTTGCTAGTGGTCTTGTATAATTGTACTTGATTCACTGCGCAAGTAGGTGTTAGTTGAGCTGTTGAATTAGATGAATAGAAAATAACAACGTTGTGGAAAGGGGAAAAATGAATCTAAATGTAATGAATCCATAATGAAATAAGCGCGTTTGTGCTTCGTATTTGTGCTTCGTAGTTAAGGTCCTTGTAGTGTTTACCTTATAGATATAAGTGCTGGCTTCAAGGTCATTACTTTCTTTTCGCATGCCTTACTTTCTTTTAATCTCCCGTACACGTACTACACATACATAACATACAGAACAGCCTCTGTTATGCATGTGTAGAAGTCTGTCTCTATCCGCCAGCATAAGCGGAATATTACACATCTAATACAAAACTTATATTTTCACTATTTTGGGTTAACTTTTAAACATCAGGACAAGCCATGGGCAGCCAGCATTTGTTAAGCCTGCTCTGCTGTTACTCTAAGGGACTGGTTAAACGGTCAGAACATCGCAGTGTCATTGCAGCGTGAACAAAAGGATCATTCGACTGATTGTTACTTTTGCTGTACAAAAACTTTCTGGTTTTCCAATAAAAATATGAATAGTATTAGTTATGCCAATCTACCCTCTGCTACTCATTCAGTACCTCATTCGGAAGCCTTGACAGTACCAAAAGCCAGCATTTGGCTAATGTGAGTTCATATACTACATGTTATCTCACATAAAATCTGATTTCACACTAATCAAGAATCTTTTAAAGAATTCTGGTATACTTGTTAAATAAAGTGTGTCTTAAATATAAACTATATATATATATATATATAATTGTAATGTAAGAATTTATATCTTATACAGCACATCCACGTAACTCCTCTCTTGCTGGACGAGAAACTCCGGGTTAACCAGTGACAGTGACGGGTTTACCAGTTTACCTGTGACTTCGAACCTATTTTCCTTCATTGGTTGTCATTCCTTTTTGCTGATTATTTCCCACATCTTTTTTTCTTCTTAATATTCCCCCGGCTATAACTAGCAAGTTAACAGCCAGCTAATGTCTTGGGTAACAGAATCGGGATCTTTCAAAATATTATGCTCTGCTAATAAGATGTTGATGTTGATGATCGCTTATCGTAAGGTGTTTCGAGTGAATAAAGTGCTGTTACAGAACCAGAAGAAACAAGTGTCGGGTTATCGACCAGCGATGATGAATCTTTGTCATCACAAGAGGACGTAGCACACTTAATAAATCAGCTTGAATTAAATGATATTATTTAAGATCTGAATTTGTCAAAAACTAAAGCAGCAATACTAGGATATAGACTGGAAGGATGGAAACGGTTAGCTCCAGGCACACGTATTTTTGTGTATCGTAATCGTGAAGGAACTATTACAGTACTTTTCAACCGACGAGGGTCATTCATACTGAAAAACGGAAATGTCTTGTGAAATAGACAAGTGAAACAGTGAAATGCTTGCTGATTGTTATTCAGAAAGTGTTCAAGAACAGTATAAAAGAATTTGTAAAAAGAAAAACAATTTAAGCAGGACGATAGCATACGTAATGTACATAACTAATTAATATTATTTCTTTTAGTTTTCAATAAATTTCTTTTTCAAAAATCTGACGTGCCAGAATAAATTTTATTTCATTACTATAGTTACCTATAAACCCAGAAGAGAATGAAATCGAACAATACGTTTAAGTTTTTTTTTAAATTTAAAATGGTTTATGGTCAATTTTGTTCTGGCCAAGTTCTTGCAATTAAAATTAGATTTTTGACAGAGCGGTACCGAGTGACAGACGCGCCGGGCAAAAGATTAAAGCAAAATTGTAATAGATCAATTATTGCCTGCCAAAAGCTTCCAGTGCGTTGGAAGCCTTACATTTCTCTCTTCCAGAGAATGATGCCATATAATTTAACTAATGATATTAGAAAACGCTCAGAACATATGTAATATTCTAATTTAAATACTTTTATTCCTAATGTTGAACTCACCTAATATAAAATAATTAAGAATCTTTTGAATCGCTTCAATAATACGTGACTGTTTTACTTATAGAGCAAATATATAAGACCAGTAGATGATGAGCATTATTGAGACAAAATTATATACTTACCGACAGGTAGCTGATTATAGGTTTAAGTTTTTCTTGCATCGTATATAAACCGTGTTCTGCACCTACTATCATCTTGGAATAGATTAATTCGGAAAACAGTTATTGTTATTATGGAAGAATACAAAAAAAAAACAAGAGATAACGATTATAGTGAAGCAAATTTCACATAATGAAGGAAGAGGTGAAATTAAATTATCAAATTCCTTAGCGTAGAGTATAAAAGGAGATAATTTGCTTGTCTCTTAAAATTTAAAGGCTTATTATTACTCTTATATGTATCGTGATTTTTTCTGTATGCTATATTGGTTATAAGATACCAAATTCTTATAAAAATTCCATATAAATCTAACGCACATAATTTTTCCATACAAAAAAATATTCTAACGAGGATATTTGTCCTCGTTTTAATTTAATTCTACTATATATACTTTGATCGTTTAATATTCATTAGAAGACATATAAATATTTAGGCTTTTTATTGGCCCAATATGGGTTGTGTGAAGAGCATGTGGAAGAAGGCAGGGGAGTAATGGAGAGAATGAGAATTGCATGTGAGAGGAGATTCTGAGACAGATGAGAGGGGAGTCACTGAGAAATAGGTTGAAGATTATGGAGGCGTGTGTGAATAGTATCATGATGTATGGAGCGCAAGTATGGGCAGTTGCGGAAAGGGAGAGAATGGAGAGAGTTCAGATAGGATGTATGAAAAGAATGTTAGGATTGGATAGGAACACCAGGAGTAAGATAGTGTTATAGGAAATGGGTAAACAAATGTTGGTTTAGTGGAGCGAAGAGAATGGGGAAGTTTGAATGGAAGATATGGAAAGCTGAAAGGAGTAGATTAGTTAAGGAAGTTTATATGGAGGGAATGCAGTATGAGGGATGTGTAAATGTAGAATGGATGGTTGGGATGTTGGGATGGATGGGATCGATGTAGATGGATGTTTGAGTGTAGAAGAAGAGTGAATAGAAGGATTGTATGATTATCGTAGAGGTGGTTTGAGAAGATGATGGGTGGTAGAGAAGTAATAAATGAGATCATGGAAAGATTAAGAGATCTGGACAGGCAAGAGAGAAACAGGAAAGAATAAGAGCAAGTAGATACAACGAAAAGTACAAGTGGATAAGTGGTAAAGAAAGAGGGCATAGAAATAGGGCATAGGATTTAAGCATGGGAGGAAAAAGTATGATTGCTAGGTTTGGATGTGGGAATGAGGGGGGGGGGGGTTATAAATACTGGATGAAAGAACAGGAGAGAATGTGTAGGATATGTGGAAAGAAAGAAGAAAATTGGATGCAGTAGGTGAAAGAGTGTGAGGTGAATGGAGTGAGATAGAATAGTAGTTGGGGGAAGAAGGTAAAGGTATAGACATTATGTGAAGGATCCGAAAAGAAATCATGAAGAAAAGGTAAATCATGGAAAAAAGGTAAATGAAAGAGGAAAGAGGAAGGCAGGATGGGTATGTAAGAAAGAGGGATTCGGTCTTTCCTGCTCCATCGAACAATATATGAATATTTAATTTAATTGTTTAATTAGGTATATAGTTGTTAATATCTCTATTGTGTTATGTTGTGAAGTACTTGATGCCAATAAAGGTTATTATTTATTTATATATTTTAATGAAATTGATGATAGAAAATGTCTTCAGTAATTTTCCCCTGTTCATACTTGGGTGAAGAGTGCGATAAAAACAGTTTATGTCCGTTGAATGCAAATATGGATGGATGTAGATGGATGTTTGAGTGTAGAAGAAGGGTGAATAGAAGGAGTGGATGGTCATTGTAAATGTGGTTTGAGAAGATGATGGGTGGTAGATAAGTAATAAAGGAGATCATGGAAAGATTAAGAGATGGGGACAGGAAAGAGAGAAACGGGAAGATTAAGAGCAAGTAGATACAACGAAAAGTACAAGTGGATAAGTGGTAAAGAAAGAGAGCATAGAAATAGGGCACATGATTTAAGCATGGGAGGAAAAAGTATGATTGCTAGGTTTAGATATGGGAATGAGGACGGGGTTAATAAATACTGGATGAAAGAACAGAAGAGAATGTGTAGGATGTATGGAAAGAAAGAACTGATAAATTGGATGCAGTAGATGAAAGAGTGTGAGGTGTTAGAATGGAGTGAGAAAGAATAGGAGTTGGGGGAAGAAGGTAAAGGTATAGACATTATGTGAAGGATCCGGAAAGAAATCATGAAGAAAAGGTAAATGAAAGAGGAAGCGGAAAAAGGTAGGGTAGGAAAAGTGGGGAATGGGGAAGAGTTCGGGTAAATAGAGAATACGGGGAAGGCAGGATGGGTATGTAAGAAAGAGGGATTCGGTCTTTCCTCCTCCATCGAACAATATATGAGTATTTAATTTAATTGTTTAATTAGGTAGATAGTTGTTAATATCTCTTTTGTGTTATGTTGTAAAGTACTTGATGCCAATAAAGATTATTATTTATTTATATATTTTAATGAAACTGATGATAGAAAATGTCTTCAGTAATTTTCCCCTGTTCATACTTGGGTGAACAGTGCGATAAAAACAGTTTATTTCCGTAGAATACAAAAAATTATAAGATGATATGCAATTAAGTTTGTTTTATAATATAAAGCACAGATTCAAGCCATAAGAGAGCCGATTGCAAGCCATAGGAAAGCTCAAGACATAAGAGAGCCGAGATATATTCAAGTTTGGTGTTTCCGTTAAAGTTCGTTTTTAAATTTCTTCCAGGATTATCCTACAGAATTCATAAATTATTTAGACAATTTATATCTATTGGATCTTAAAATTTATTCGTATAATTAAGTCCTATAGATTTGTAACTAATACCTTCATTAAAGTATGTACTTGAAGCACTTATATAATATTTTAGTATCCTTATTGATATGCATGTTACTTTTGATACTTTCATAAGTAACTCATTATAAAATATTCAAATCAAAGTAGGATTATAAACGGTAATCTCATACAAAATTAATTAGTCTAGGTCCAGTTAAATTAAATAATTTAAAACAAGTAAAATTAAAATCATTTTAATAATTGCAATTAAATAAATGAAACTCATAAAATAACCTTTAAAGAAGCGCACTTAATTTTGCATTGCGTTTTTATATGCTTACGGTGATACACTTATCATTGAAGGCACATGTTTTAAATGCAGTTGGAAATAAAGCAATCAAAAATTTATTCAGTTGCATATAGAGATGAATCAGTACAAATTTATTACGCTTGCAAGAGTAATAAATTTTTTATTACATAAATGTGTAAGAATATAGTCTCGCAAGATTATATAATACGCATAAAATATTATGGAAATAAGATTATCACTCGATTACTTTTTATATGTTTGTCCATTCAAATATATTTTAACTCGAAAAGAAGGTAGTATAATATAACTAAATTAAATCAATATAATAAAAATCAAAACATCGTTTTAAACAAGTTCTTTGAAATTGAATAATATTGGTAGCTCTAAAAGTATGTTAAATTATATCAAACATGTTGTCTCAAAATTACTTTTAGCGAGTGTTTTCGGAAACTAGGCCCATTATCAAGAAAAAAAATTGTGCACAACGTCAAAAGATCATGTTTAAATTCAACAAAAACATATTTTAAATAAATTATGATTAAAATTCCTTACCTAATATTTGAGTGCCAAGAGCCTATGCCTCAATTTTCTGTTACACTGAATTCTCATCGTTGAACCCGCCAAAAGCAGCCTTCCCGTGTTTAACTTAGTGACATTTTATGACTTTATAATGGTAGCAATTGGTAACTAATTGACGCATTGTCTGAACTGCTACTTGATTACTTAAGAATCAAATTCCATATTCAGCAAAATGAAGATACAGTCATGAGGGGTTCCACACTAGATATCAAAATTTATTATTTAAAACCAAATGTTACCAATGACAGAGTTACCAATTGGTACCATTATAAAGTCATAAAATATCACTAAGTTAAATACGGCAATGCCGCTTTTGGTGGGTTCATCAATGAGAATGCAGTGTTCGACAAAACGGAGGCATAAGTGCTTGGAACTCAAATATTACGCAAAGAGTTTTGATCATAATTTATTTAATATGTATTTTTATCGAATTTAAACACGATCTTTTGAAGTTGTGGTTAATTTTTTAGCTTAATAACGGACTTAGTTACCGAAAAGGTTCGCTAAAAGTAATTATTGACATGTTGCTGCAATTAAAGTAAATGAACCATTTAATTGCAGCTCTTGATTGATTATCGCGCCACCGATATCCATTTTTTGATAAAATTTCTGGATTTAAATAATTTCGTCTGTATACTTTATTACATGTACAAACAATCGTGCACGCTTCTATGAATGGATACACATTACATTCATTTAAAAACATTTGTTTAAACTTTAAGCTGGCCGCCATTAATATGTTCACATCACTAGTACAGTACTCAACAATTTCAGTCTTCATGTTAAATTCATCATTTTTATGTTCATCGTGCCATTTAAAAAACTTCTTTACTTTGTAAATAAAGTACCAATATAATTTTCGTTTCGTGTAGTGTTGAATAAATGTGGAAAGTAGGCGTTTTTGTATACATCAGGAAGATGTAATCCTCTAGGTAGCTTTGATAACACTATTGGGAAGTCATTTAGCGTGTCAATAAAATTTACATTGTACAATTCCATATGCAATATCTTAGTTCCACGTATAGTCAATTGTAGTTTTATATCTGTTTCTTCCAAGATATATCGTAATAAGAACTGACGGTCGTATGTCTGGCCATGAGTAATAACAACAACACGTTCAAACAGTTTTCACATATTCAAAATGTAGTACAACACACTTAAGTTCAACACACTTATCTGTCAATAGTTTGAAGTCTTACATCTCATTTCAGTCAAAGTTTTACATCTTCAGACATTTCATTGCATTTAACACATCTCTGAGTAAAAACTCATAGATTGGGTGTATGTATTCTTGCATTTTCACTAAACGAATCTTCTTGTTTGCTCTCCAAGTCGTAGAAAACAAACAGTGTATAGTTCAATTCCGGTGAACCATGATCAATAGGCATGAAACACAAATGGTCTTCTTGTTGTGATTTCTTACAGATTTTACAGAAAATCTATATAATTTAATATGTAATGGTCCATGACACTACAGATGTTTTAATTATAAAAGTATGTGTCATTATTTTATAATATAAATTGAGTGATTACTCGTATAATCCTCGTAGATCTTTTTGAGTTTGGCATAGTTAATCTAGCTGATCCTGAAATATTTTATAGAAAATATGGCTATACGTAAGGAACCGGTAAAGGTGGATAACTCTTCTTGGGTATCGTTTTAAATAGAATCAAAAGACTTTCTAATACTTTGTTCAAAATTGGCTCGTATATTCAATAAATTAGCTTGTCAAAATGGAAGTCTCTTCATATTATATTTATTTTTTCCAGAAACATAAGTCTAGAAATGAATCGGAAACTGGATAAATGACAATTCATAATACATCATAAAACATTATAAATTATGAATCTTTAGAAGCGATTTGTATAGGCATGTTTGATTGTGTATAACATTGTCAATTAAAATTTCGGGATTCCAGAAAACTCCATCTATTAATATAATTTTTATTGTAAAGTACCATCTCGTTGTGACACTCATTACCATTAGATATAGTCACTTGTTTCTAAGATACAATTACTACTACATCAAAACTAAGTTAATTGTCTATAAATATAATTAAATTAAGAGGAAGAAGAAGATTAGAAGAAAAAGTGCGTAAGAAAGAAATTTTATCGGCCACTCAGAGCGGCTGTGTCAGGATTAGGGGGACGACGGATAACATAGTAATGATTAATTACGTGATGAATAAGGAGATAGCAAAGAGTAAAAAAATGTATCTGCTATTCGTCGATCTGAAAGCTGTATATGATAGGATAGGCAGAGAGAAATTGTGGGTGAGAATGGAGGATGTAGGGATTTCAAAAGGAATTACGAGAATAAAGGATCGAACGTAAGAGTGAGAGTGAACGAGAAGGTGTCAGCATGGTTTGAGACTCACAGAGGAGTAATACAGGGTTACCCGCTGAGTGCTTCGCTATTCAACATTTATTTAGAGCATTTAGATGAGGTTTTGTGGAAAGGACAAGCAGGTAGAATTGATATTGATAGAAGAAAGGTGTGGTCCCTTACTTATTTATGCTGATCATTTTTGTGGAGAATTTTATTTAATTTACTTAATTAACTATTTAGCATTGCATTTCTTTATGACATTTTTTTTGTTTGGTTTTTAATCATTTATGAAGGAAGTTATTTCATTTTGTATCTAGGGCCCGCCATGGTGGCGGTTATAATCAATTCCGTTAAGTGAAAACGTAACCGAGATGGAGGCGTAAGTTGAAAACAAAACGAATTATAATTAATTCATTATCTCAATTGAAAATCTCTTACATTTTAGATATTTCGTAAGCTGTGAAAAAATTTTTAATACTTTTTGGAATACCAAAATCTTAATTGTGTAAAGTAAAGCAAAATTCGGATTTCATTAAATAGATCTCATTTATATCATTCCAGACCCCTTCAGATTCCTTTCCAGACCTTTGTTCATTAATCATTTTTCGCCTCGGAATGATATTCCCTGTCAGTATTGAATGATAACTGTGTAACTCTAATATAATGGTGCTGCCAGTTCATAAATGATGAGGTGGCAGACATGATTATGATTTCTTTTGTTTATTATATCAAAAAACCTTTATTCGCATAACTCTTAACATAAATAATATAACAATATTCTTTCCTATAATAATAAATTTTAGAAATTTTACATTTCTTCCTAATTCAAACTATCTTCACACCTCCCTTCTTATACACAGTCACAATCGTGTTTTTCTACATTCACCTGTAAGCTTTTTTTCTCCAAATATTTATTCATACTTTCAATCATTTTTTGCCATACAAAATCATCCGCATCTCTCAATGACCACACCTTCTATTTCCCAAGCATCATCCAGCCACACTTCCGTTTCTCAATACATTTTCCAAATCTAACATAAATATTAAACAAACTCCTGCTCTTTGAACATCCCTGTCTTTCTTCCTTCCTTACCATTCAGACACGCAATTCCCCACTCTTGCTCTTACTTTTGTCCTTTCTGACATTCCGACTTCCTTCATCGTCATTCACATGTTTTTCTGTCACTATGTTGTTAAAAACTGTTTGTAAATCCAAAAACATGATATATAATTTCTTTCCGGTACACGACTCTTGATTGAGGCATCTAGGCTATTTTCCAAGGCATTAACCAAAATTAAGGCAACCACCGATTTGTTCAACGAGTGCCATTCTTGCACAATTGGATTCGAGAAGAAATTTGTGTGGATTTTGTTAGTCGGCGAAATCAAGTTAGCAGGTTTAGATACGCAATGCCACGCGTCGCCACGTGGTTACCGCATAGCGTATCATATTATATGTTAGAGAGGACACAATTTTAAAGCGATGGCAGCAATTTTATTTTCTACGATTCATATGAATGAGGAATTTTTATGACGAATGTTTATTTTAGACATTCAAATGTTGCGTGGTAAAGGTCTCCAACCATATTTGTTTTCCATTTGTAAAATGTTCCGATAACATATGATTGAACTATTCGATATTATATGAACTAAAACCGAATCGAAGTTAACATTTCGTTTATCTTTACCGGATATAATTCTTGAGAAGATTATCAAGAAATTTTATGTTCACATCAAAACACAACGTAAGCAAATAGAAAACACATATTAAGATATAAGATCGGTAAGCGCATACACATAGATACATATAAAAACCTATATGTTCAGAGCTAGCAAATTAAAATATGTTAATCATTTAGGTTTATAACTCGCACCGGTTGCACTAAAACAGTTTGTGCGCTTCGTTATCGCTATAAAATCTATGGTTTATTAAGGACGAATTAAAAAAATGTATCGGGAAATTTTATGGATTCTTGCTGAAGCGCCATACGTACTTATTTCATATGTACGAGAGTTATCTTAATTTAAACTTTTAATTATAACAGTAGTATAAGATTCTAGAAGTATAGAAGTATAGAATTCTAGAAGTATAACAAACTAGCTTTGGATGTAGACCAACTCGGCACTTTATTTTACAGGTTATAACAAAGTCCCTTTGTTATGTAAATAATTAAATCAATAAATATTTATCACACGATTCTGTAATAGCTAAAATGTACAGATATAAGTAAGCTATATATAATTAAGACACCGCTCTGCATACCGGTCTGCAGACGTCACCGCTCTGCATACGTTTTCATGCAAGGAATGCTATACGCTGCTCGTCCATTATCTGCATGCGTTGCTGCCTGTGTGTGTGCGTGGCGTCTGCGTGGCGTAAATGGTATGACGGTATACGCTGTGTGTTGAGCGAGTGAGTGGAGAGCAGCCGGTCTGAAAAATGATGTTTGATGGCTTTTACCCAGAGACTGACTAGACGGGTGAATTTTGGGGTATAAATAGCGAGAATTAAACAATATATTGTTGTCGTTACAAGGCAATTAACGTAAATCTGCCAACTCATCACCACAGAAACTAGGTAATTTTGTCAGAGGCCCTACGAGATAGGACATCTTGACACGCACACCCTTTGATTACCTGATGCGTTAGATTGATAGATACATGCTCTATATTGTATTTATTATATACTAAAAGCATAAAGGCGTGCGATTAAAAGGCATTGATGTTATAAGGTCCAATATAATAAGAAAACTGCAAAGCCAGTTTTGCTTAAATTATTTCGTTTACTATTGCAATTGTATATAGATTGTCATATAAAAGACTGATTATAAAAGACTGATAAAAGAGAGGTTATACAATAAATGAGATTTCTTATTTAGACGTTATGCTGGTAGTTTCACTATTTACACCCGCGGTTCAAATTTAAGTTACTCCAATATTTGCCAGTATTTAATTTAATTAATTACGGTAATTTAAAAATACTGATATCATCTAGCAAACAGGGATTAAACGAAGCAATTTACTAGCTCAATCTAGTTCAGATATAAAGGTTACTTGATGTTCAATAACCCCAAAAGGTGTTTAGCTTACTAAATTTCGGAACATTTCAAATACAGTCCAAAAAACATTAAGCTGCATTTAAATGTCGTATTACCGTTTTAGTCCTTTACATATGAACAGTTGACAATTTGTTCTCCCTGGAAAGGTTAATGTAGCGGTCACTCCAGTCATTTATTAACTCAATTCCTTACGTATAAGTGGTTAAAAACTCTAAACAGCAATATCTTTAAAACTGAAATCGTATCGTACAAGTGTGTACATCAATTTTAGAAGTACTCAAAAGTTTATTTTCTTCCAAAGATGTTGTGCAATGATATTGATTAAGTCTAGTAAATACTTTATGATACAAATCCACTTATAAAGCTATAGATTTTTATATTGTACTAGAGCTTTTAAACTTTCTAATAAACGTTTATAAAGTAATTTATATAAGTTTATCCTTCAACAGTAATCTATTTAGAAATGTTATCGCCATATTCTACATAGTCTCCAGCAGAGTCGAATGGAATAAAACAACCAATAAATAATCCTTAGCTAATTAACACACAAGAAAACCGCGAAACAAATAAATAAATCGATAAGGAAATGAATCAAGAATAGATAACTTATAAATATGATCTAAATAACGAAAAGTAATGCGATGTATAAGCCCAGAAATTCTTCTTGCGAGCAGTCATCGAACTCTGCATATAGAGAGAGGTAGAATAGAGAGAGAGAGAGATGCTGAAACACCATAGCAGGACATTCAATGGTTACATGCAGGACATTCGACAGCTGTTTCGGTTTGTTTTCGCTCAAAGGAGATTAATGTCATAAGGGATTTAAAGCGATTTATAGTTTCCATGTAGGTGTACTGTAAGTGTATTGGATGGATGTTTTTAAAGTTTTTTGCTTGCTGGCACGAACGCATAACGTAAGCAAAAATTGTATATATTAGAAAAGGTTTTATTTTATGGCTTCTAGCTTCGCGCACATTTGTTTCTATGGGTTCAATAAACTCTGCATTAGAGGGTTTTGTTTTTACGATCTACAATTTCTAACAAACAACTGTTAATGGGTTTATTGTACATTGTGTGCTCTAACCTCATCTGGCCAGAGATTTGATGCTCGTTGAAAACAAGATTGATCTTGTTTTCAACGAATGTCCTTAATGAGTCCAATGAATTTTTAGGGTGTTACCTTCATCTAACCAGATGTTCCTATTTTTGAAAGGGGCATGCGCCGTTTTGAACGCTTTGCATGTAAAAAGCACAGCCAATCTCTCAAGTGGTTGGTCTCTGCATTGGCAGGGGGTTGCACGTCGCTAGTTCGTTTGCGTGTTAAATCCTATCCAAGAACACCCTATCATAGAATTATAGAATCTTAGAACCTTGACAGGTTCTTAGAATCTTAGAACCTAGAACCGCGACGTGATGCGATATTGTTTTTCAAAATTCGTAACGTATGAAAGAACTCTTCTTGTTGGTAGAAAATTCTCACTTCTTAATGATTTTGACAGAAATTTCGTCCAGACCCCACCCAAATACCGCCAACAACGGCAAGAACTCTGGTCGTCGAGCTGGACACATAATTTTAAATAAAAGATCCCGCCCCAGACAGCTTCAATGAGATCCATTTTGCGTCTTATGCTAGTCGTTGTTGAGTGAGCATTTCGCACGTTTCTATTAGCATAAGTCACTGTTAGGTGACCAAATTGAGCATTTCACACACTTGAATCTGTTTGGCATTTTTACGTACAACACCACCAACAAGTCGATTATTAATTTTCATTAAATTCAACAAAGTCAGTAGTAGGACTTTAGGCCAGTGAATCAGGTATAAACTCATTATAGTTTTCATGTCTTTCTCTCGTATCTACATATTTTCTAGCGTCAGAAGAAAACAGTTTGCGTTTCACCAAGTGTTTCGCCCAAAGGAATACCAAAGACGTCCACTGTACGATGCCAATGTGGTGTGTTAGGTAGGTCCGAGGCGGAATCATCCACTGGGAAGTCATCTCAAACAAGATTTGTTATTGGTGAAATGACGACGATGAGCTTCAACTGTGTCGGATTCTAGACTAAAAATAATCATATGCGCGTCCACGTGTTGAGCTTCGTGTCGTCGAATCTATCGCCAATAAGGGCTGGGAATTGTTTCCTCATCCGCCATATTCTCCCACAGAAGCGCCTACGGACTATTACGTCAATCGATCGCTGCAAAATTGGCTGGCGTACAAAGTTTAGGACGACTTAGATGATTTGGTGGGTGCCATCAAGGAGTGCATTGACTTCAAGCACAGCAGCTTTTTCATCCGTAGATTGACCGGCTACCAAGCAAATAGGAAACAGTAATTGAAGTAGATGGTGTATATGCTCCGGAATAATCATTTAAAGATGTTGTTAAATTTTGTTACTTTTTTGCTGAATAAAATTTGTATTTAAAAACCCGCAATAATTATGCACCGACCCAATTGGTTAGAAATTATTGTGTAACTACAATTTATCTAGTAACAGGAAAAAATATTTATTTCGCAATTACATTTTTTCTTTTGCAGTTTAACTTTGTGTTATTCAAATTACTGGCGATTATACTGAACCATAAATTAGCACGTCTTGAACGAACCAATCAACCTAATCATTAATATCAACCGAAGAGCCATTTATCCGTCAACTAAATACAGGCTTTAAAAATTTATATCTGTAATTATGTTTTAATTATAAACTAACACTTATAATAAACTTATTCTAAAAGACCTTCTCTAAAGTTTATGCCCAATACTTAAAAAATAGCGTAAAATTTATGTTTCCAATTATTATTATTATTTATTTAAAATTTTAATTTGCTTTCGTGAATCTTAATTAAATTGCCATTTCTAGTTTTATTAAGATTCGTCTATTCAGAATTGGTCTTGGTCTTTAAGTTTTGTTGATGGCTGGCATAAATGCAAGACCAAGATCACTAGCAATTTAATAAGGTACAAAATTTCTCGTTACCACTGAATTATTTGGAGAAATTTTTTAATTTATCATAGAACTAAATTTAAATTTCTTCCCCAGGTATTTTTTGTTGAATTCAATAAATCAATATTGAATGCAATAAAAGAAAAATTTCTGGATGCAATAACTGATGGATTTTGATTCCATCTTCACTAGGCTTGGTATGGAAAAATAGACAAAATTAATTATAAATTTTGGGTGGGATGTTAGTTTGAGCTTGATTAGCTGCCTTCCATAAATCTCAAAAAATATAATCTAATGTCTGCGTACATGTAGTATATACTATTTTAATATCGTGGACTAGTATTCCCATTAAACACACCGCTATGCTGTACAATTGTAAGCTAATTTACTGTTCTCCTAATCAACTATAGAACTAATTCAATGTTGAGCTTAATAAACTTTAAGGACCGGTACTGTTTACTTAATCATAATCATCAATCTTAAAGGACTGTTAAAACATTGCGTGCATATTGCACTGCTAGTTGGAAACCCTAATTATTATTAGAATATAAAAAAGAAGTAAATTATAAATATTGCTGGCAGCCTCAAATAAATATTGTTACTTTAAAATCTCAATTTACATAGGAGAAATATTTTAAGCTAGACGAAACGAAAACTGCATGCATTGCATTGGGAAGGTTGAGCCAAAGTGGAGGGCAAGGCTAAGCATTTCTAATTTAACGTAGTTGATAAACATTTTATCGAGAGAGGCGGTTTAACTCAAATCTGGCTCAATTTTTAGTAAAAGATCAAACAGTTTACTTCGCGTGTTTTCTCTCCCATTCAGCTTGGCATCTGATATCGACACAAGAATGTAAGGCCTATTTTTAGTAATTTTTATATTGCAATTAAAGTGCTAAGGGCTGATTATTATTTATGTATAAATTTAAACAAACTAAAATCATCAATATCTTCATCTATAAGATATTCATGATTTATTTACTGTATTTTTAAATATGGAAGGGAGGATAGAAAACTATTAATATAATAAATTATGTAACTTTATTTCTTACCCTTTAATGAAATAAGTAAAACTATGTTTAGCGAAACAAGGTAAATATTTAATTAAATGTAACTGCTTTAAAATAATCTTTCATTCATTTTTCCTGAGTACAACATTATATTTTAATATTTACCTCTTGTCTACCATCGAGTTTAACCCCAGACACTACGCCATTAAACGGGGTGTTACAATTTGGTAGACCCCGTTTACCCGTCGATTACGTATTGCACAAATCAAAACTCCAGATTATTTATTAAGTAAAGCTATATAAAATGACATATCCAATATTACTCAGCTTACGAAATAGTTAAATGTCGACCGTGCTCTATAATATAGATATCTACAATGAGAATATCACTTGAAATATTTAATATATCCTTAAAATGGACTAAGTGGTTCTAAAGACCTTATATTGTATATTATAGCTACGTTCTATTAATATATTTTCAAAATAAAATTTTACAAAACTAATTGATGGCAGATCAACGTCTTGGCTTAAGTAAACAATCTTTTCATACAAACTTTGTAGAGAATTTTAAGCATATGCATAGTTGGGATTAATAAAAATTGCCAACTAAAAGCTAAAGTGTTGGCATCTGGTAACAAATTAGACTAAAATGTATAATACAAGATATTTGCATGAGCTTATTTCTGTTGCATATCCTAAGTTATTGTAAATAAAATCTGAAATACAATGCGTACATATCATATCAAATACAACTGCTAAGGTACGTTTCCTATTTTAAGAACATATAATAAATAGCACATATATAATCATGAATATGATATTCTCACACCCGTATAATAGGGTACTGACTGGTTGGTCAAAGGTAGAAAATGGTCAAGCATTTAAACTTAAAATGGTTCCCGGGATAAACTTAAAATGGATAAATTAAAGATACATTTTAAATTAGATTAATTCAACAATTAGTTAGTTTGACAAAACATCGTTACAATTATTTACTTGAAGGGTGAGAAGTATACTTTATGGCGAATGGGATAATTGTGCGCACGAGTACCCTGTAAGGCAAAGAGATCTCGTTTACGAAAAACAAAACAGAGAACAGACAGAAGATATGTACCATACAGGGGCAAAAGATTATACTCTTTTAAAATCGGTTTGCAGCTACACCTAGAGTTAATATTAAAAACAGAATATGTACCCCTTTTTTGTAGCACAAAAATTCTGTGCATTTGGTAATCTGGAACACCTCCCCAAAAAATTATTCCATAAGACATATGGAAATGAAAGTTGCCATGATACATCAGCTCAAGAATTGGTATATTACAATGGAAAGAGGCAACCCTTAGAGCATAGCTTCTGGATAAATTGGCATATAGTGCGGACAATTTCATGTGACTGTCGACGTAGACACTCAGTAGCTTGGTAGAGGTAGACTCATTTATGGAGTAACTACTTGTCAGCTTTAAAGTTACAGGAACATGAGAATTAAAAGTTCTGCGTACAATTTTAAAGTTTATAAATGAGGTTTTGTTAACATTGACCAGAAGACTATTGAGATTGGCCCATTTTACAACGTGATTGTAGATTATTTCAGTTTCAACCACTGCTGCACATATGTTATTATCAGTTATTAGGAAATTGGAGTCATCGGCATAAGAAATAACCAAAACTCTAGGATATGTCGCTTGTACATACCTTTGAAAGTCATTCGGAAAAATACCACGAAGAGAAGAGGCTCAAGTATAGATCCCTGGGCTACTTCCATAGTGACTTTGAGATCACAGTCATTGCGTTATTAGAATGCATAACACTGTGAAAACGATCAGACAAATAGGGAGAGAATCACGTTTCAATTAGCCCTCTTAACTCCATATCTTTCTAATTTTTTAATAATAATTTATGACTGACTGAGTGCAATGCTTTGGATAAGTCTATAAGTAGTATCAACAGAGCGATCTTTCAAGATTTAGTACAATATTTTAGATTTAGTAAAAAATTGATAAGTGAATAACTAGATGAAAAAGGTTTAGAAACTTCAATGAAACGTGGAAAAGTCGATAACAGTGATAAAAAAAATATCGGAAATCTGGTTAATAATTTCGAAAACAGCCGAGAAGAAATTTAAAAAACTAAATGCATAACTTCTTTAGAAGCCTGCTATAGCAGGTTTGCTTTCTACTATGTTCTTTAAAACACGTTCATTTAAATTGCACAATAAACGTATAAAATTAATTATTTCAAGTGAGAAATTTCAAAAACTTTAAATGACCAGGCTAAACTATCAAATCATAGACCCGGTAGCTCTGTTAGAGGTAAAAGTGCATAACAATGAGTAATTATTACACAACATTTCAGCAAAATATAATTCTAAGTACAGTAAAGTTACGAGGAAATAAAACGTACCTCCAGCCCATATGTCACGTATCAAATTCTGACATGGAATTAAGCTAAAACACACCGACTCCTACCGGAACTGGTAGAGTAATGATTAATCATTTATTTAGGCCGAAGGCCGAAGCTCAAATTAATAAAAAGGTTATTTGAGATTTTAATAAATTCATACATTAGATAAATTAAAATGTAACAAAGATTTTCTCACCCTTGTCTGATTAACACCAAGATTTCATCATAATTTTGCAAGTACGGTTCAAGAATTAATAAGTATAAAACTAATCGATTTCTCATTATTTTTTATTTTCGTTGCTTTCAAAATTATTAATAGTAGGGTACCGCCGATTCTAAATATCCGCCCGTCCGCAAAGATCTTACCTTAACTCGTTCTAAAATAATACAGCCTCCCAGACCTTAGCGCGAAATTTGACCAAGCCGCCAACCCGCCAAGACCCTACCGTAACTCGTTCTAAAAGAATTTGAGTTTGATAGCTGTTAAATAAAAATCCAATATGGCGGATGACAGATCACTTTCGGTTTGAGGAAAAAAGTTACTAGATTTATCACTAGACGCGAAAATTTGAACCCGTCGTCGGAGCCGTCTTCGTAATCTTTGTTGTTCGTAGCTGGATGTCGTGATGAGATGAGACACGTGATGAATTATTTTAGGTTATCTAGAGAGCAAAATTTAAACAAGCCGCGGGCGGGGCGCATGCGTACTTTAAATGACTATTTTCTAACTAGATGTTTAAATAGTTACTTCATAAGAGTATAATGTGTATCCTCAGGACGATTTACAGTCAAGCCAAGATCTAAGATTAATGTTTGTATATAGCAAAATTTTAAATTCGGTATGTAAAATTTTAAATGACAACGAGGTTTCGATTCAATTCATAGCACATCTTCAGGTCAAATTTCATGGTTATTTTCTACCTAGATGTTTAAAAAGTTACTTCATAAGAGTATAATGTGTATCTTCAGACGATTTATATAATAATTCCAATAGGTTCAAACTCAAAGAGATACGGGATCCAGCTACGAACAACAAAGATTACGAAGAGGCTCCGACGACGGGTTCAAATTTTCGCGTCTAGTGATAAATCTAGTAACTTTTTTCCTCAAACCGGAAGTGATCTGTCATCTGCCATATTGGATTTTTATTTAACAGCTGTCAAACTCAAATTCTTTTAGAACGAGTTACGATAGGGTCTTGGCGGGATGGCGGCTTGGTCAAATTTCGCGCTAATTTTTTTAGAACGAGTTAAAGTAAGGTCTGGGAGGTTATATTATTTTAGAACAAGTTAAGGTAAGATCTTTGCGGACGGGCGGATATTTAGAATCGGCGGTACCCTACTACTATTATTTTTCAAATAAAATACGTAAAGCTTAAAAACATCTACACACCATATTTTTAACCTTGTCCACCATGCTATAAGTTTCTTAAAAAAACCAAGAAACCACCCTGTCCATTTTTACCTATTTAGTTGATGGGCTACACGCTTTTGCGACAATACTAGATTATTATTATTATTAAAAATTAAAAGTTCTTATTAAAAATTGTTAACTGATTTAGTTTTCGTTTGAAAAATAAATCAATTATTTGAATTTCGTTAATTGAATTTCGTAGTTGAATTGATTTCGTAGAAAACGAAATCAAGTCTGTGCCAAGTTTAGTGTTTCCGAAGAGAAATCTTTTTACTGATGAAAATGATTCTATGCAAAAATTATGTCCGGCTTGCTAGGAGCGGCAACTGCCCCGGCCAACCAATACCGAATCAACCTCACGTGCAAAACAAACAGATGCGCTTTTTTTGTTTTACGTAGGAAGTGGAGAAACCTTCAAAAGGCGAAGGATACCCGTGCATCCAACAGTGTGGGATTTTTACCCTAACTAAAACTCCACTCCCTGTTGGGATTGTATATTGTTGGGAGATTGGTGAGTTTGTTTAAAGGAGGCTTTAGGATTTATCATCCTCTTCAGCCTTGAACTGGTAATTAATGGAATGCTTTTAGAATTTTGGAAAGCTGATAGCTTGCAGATAAGATATACGCTTTGGCATTAGCTTTACAGCCAAGGGAACCTACAATACCTTGGCCATAGCATGATCAACTGATGAGGGAGTTTAGTTTAGTGAGGTGAGCTGATTTGCTGGTGGTCTTGTATATTTATGGCCTTGCTTGGCTGCGCAAGTCGGTGTTAGTTGACCTGAAATAGAAATTAAGGTTGACAGATGCGCTTACAACTTTTACTCAATTATATAAGAACTAAAAAAATATGTGCAACAGGCCAATATTTTAAAGCATCGGTCAATAAAAGCTTCTATATCTTTAATTTTCATTACATAATTATACAACGCGGAAATTTTAATATATAATATAAAAATAGTATTTAAGTTAATAATTTAATTATATATGTGATAGACAATAAAACGAAACAAAATAACAAATTAAAACATAATTATCAACATTCTTATAAAATGCTCAACATAGCAGAAAATTAGCGGCGCGTTGTAGTGTGAAATCATTGGGGTAAGCGCGTAAACAAATACTTTATCTATGGAATTATGTCCAAACATCCCCCCATTTTAGCTATGCTCGTCTAAGCATGACACATTTTAAGTTGTTCGAAAAGACTACTATATGCTAAACAAGTTAACAAAGCATGTAAATGAAATCAGTGTTTATCACTTTGATAATAATACTGTTTTGTTATGGTACCTGATCACATTTTTATCGACCATATAATTTTTTTATTGATTCAAATTAATTACTTCGTACTAATCTGTTCATAATAACTTAATAAATTGTTCTTAATTTTATGCCTCATTTCAGATTTTATGTTTAACAAATTAATTTTACTTTAGAACATTATATTTAAAATAATTTACTTTAGAATATATTGAAAAAAGTATATAGATTATGGAAAACCAAAATTTATGTTATTTATTGATATCGTGAAATTAATTTAATTACATAACACTCCGATATGGAATCATGTTTTACACATCCAGCATATTGTAAACACTGTTTAAAGAAATGAATAAATAATGCTACTTTTTATTCTGATGAATCGAATGTGGGAACAATGTATAATTACAATAAATGTCTTATAAAAGCGGTTAGCTCAAAATGTATCGTACTATTTGACTCATTATTATAAGGGATCATCAGTACCTTCTTTATTAGGAACATCACTGTCATCATATTTTGAATGACACGACTCTGCTTACTAAGCCACTAGACGGCTGTTTGTTGAAAAGGCAATTCGTCTTATGATTCATTAATACATGAATGCAGCCAGCATTACACTTGTTTTAGATGATATTGGAAATTGATGTTTTTAATTATTATACATTGCTGTTATTTATATTACAGTACCCTAAATGAGATGTAATTTAATAAATATCGATTACAAGTTGAAGTCAATTTTATGCCTCTTAATAAAATCCGAGACTGATATGTCGATTACCCGCAAACCGATGATGCTATACCTATGGGAACCAAACTGCGTTTAGATAATAAGATAAAGTTATGGGCATTTAATTTTTGGTAAAACGCTGATTTGTAGAACTTTAGACACAGCTACGAAATTAGCTCAAGAAATTGGACTGGATTGTGTTACGTTGGATGCAGATCGAGTATCATCTTAAGGTAGTTTAACTGGTGGATACTTTCATAAAAGTCGTTTACGCTTGCAAGCACAAAAAGTCGTACCGAGTTTTTGGATTAAATCTAGCAATGTGCGACTGAGTTGCGAACGATACATGAAGAACTTAAGCAGGCTGAAACAAATATTACCAGCCAACATATAGACCCATTTGTTGGCAAGGGTCTGTTACCGCCGATAAGAGTGCCTGTAAATCATCTTTATCTGTTGCTAGTAAGACCGTGTCGTCTGCATAACTTAGATTGTTGATGACGATTCCATTAGCGATTCTAGTCTCTGTTCTGTCTTCATAACCTTGCCGGACTCCTTTCTTGACAGGCACTTCTTTAGCTGTGTGGCTGTTAACTCTAATGCCAGCTGTCTAATTCCAGTTGGCTATTATCCGAATGCCTCTTCTGCCCAGACCTATATCGTTCAATATAGCTATTAACTTGTCGTGTTGAACAGTATCGAATGCCTTCTCGTAATCTACGAAACAGGCATGTACATTAACGTTTACATCTCGACATCGTTGTATGAGGACCTGGATGCTAAACAGAGCCTCCCTTGTACCTAAACCGCTTTTAAAGCCAAATTGAGACTTACCAATGTTTTGTTCGCATTTGATGTATATTCTGGAATGAACGATTTTCAGGAACAACTTTAGTACATGGCTCATTAAACTGATCGTCCTGTAATCTTTACAATACTTGCAGTTAGCCTTCTTTGGTATATCAACTGACTTGAGCCAGTCTTTAAGGATTACTCCGGCCTTGTATATGCAGTTGAGCAAGCTTAATGGAAGTGTAAGAGCCCTATCTTCTTCCGACGTTTTTAAAACCTCTATCTGTATTCCATCTGGTGCTGGTGCCTTTCAATTTTTTACACTTGATAGCGTGTATGAGTTCTGCCTTGGTGATATCCATTCCATCATCCAGAGTAATATTATGCGAAAAACTCCTACAGTCTACAAAGACGTTTTCAACATATTGTTCCATTCCTGCAGTTGTTCTTCTGTGCTACTAAGAATATGCTGTTGCTAATTCATGGGAATGCTGTTGTGGCTCTTTTTATATAGACCAGTTGTCACTCTGATTTCCTTGTGCATGTTAAAGGAGCTTAGCTTCTAACTGCTTTATTTTATTGCATTGGCACTTTAACCACTCTTCTTTCGCTTGTCTGATCTTAGTCCTAATTTCTTTTTGCATCTCTTTGTATCTGGTAGGGTCTTTATTTCTGTATGATCTACGACGGTCCATTAATTTCAGAATCTCATCGGTGATCCAAGCTTTGTCTTTAGAATAAACCAATGAAATATTTTTAAAAAATAAACAATTTATTCAGTCAAAAAGTAGGAATGAAATATCACGATACAATTTTGGTGAACGCTTTGCATTTAAATTTAATAGTATTGTAGATGTTCAATCAAGTTGAACGGGGTTAGCAACGCCCCACGATAGAAGAGGAAAAGAAATATTTTATTCATTTTATACGAATCACATTAATTTAAAGTAATATCTATCTATTTATGTAATTAGAGATATTTTGTTAATTAAATCAAAACATACGTAAAGAAATTTTATCAGGTATTTAGGCCATTAGTTTGTATATTAATAACATTGACGTGACCGTTGATATCAAATTTCAATAACAAAAATATTAAAAACATATTATATTTTACAATTTACACTTCAAGATCACCATTGATCTTGAAATAGCAATTATTTCAAGATCACCAACGTACACGTATTAATGAACTCTTTACAAATTGAAATATATTATGCCCAATTTGTTTAAGAATTATCTTCAAAACTTTAAATTATTTTTTTATTGTTCATTTTCATTTTTAGCTGATATTATCGTTAATTTTTACTGTATAATTGTTGAGTTATTTAATTATATTGGAGTTTATAATCACCGTAGTTTTTGCATCTTTTAACTTCGTCACATTTACCTTCTCCACGAGCTTAATAACTTGTAACAAACAAGTCTTAATTATATATTAAAATTAGTAAACCACTTTAGCAAATTAAGCTAATAATTTCAATAAGTTCATTTCAATTAGTAACAAGTGCAATTAATTTATTCATTACTTTAAAAAGTTTATTTCAATCAATTATCATGATCTACAAGTGGCTACAGGTTTGAGTAAAGCCGTATCACTATTCAATGAAAGTAAATAGACTTCCCACAATTGTTCATGGTCATTCGAGCCGGATTTGTTCAGTAGATTTGTAATTACAGTATTTTGTAAAACTATTAAAATAAAATGATGTTGTATAAAAATTTACAGGTACCCATTAAATGAGCGCAGTTCAGATATAATGGCAATCAACACAGACAAGACCATTTGTTTAGCGTGATTTCTATCTTGCCTTAATAGACTAATCTATTTTGTGCGCAATTCAGTTGCGCCGCAACTATCAACTGGTCAAGCTATGATTATGTGGGGGTCACTAAGCACCCTTGGGGTCACTAAGTATGCTCCTGTGTTACAAATGACACCCACTAAAACATGTCGGGGATCCGTTACATTTTCTGTTAAGATCCAATTGTACACATTAAGTCAATTAGATTCGCCAGGTGTTACTAATGCTGGGCGATCGTAATACCGATATCGTTCAGACAAAAATCGCTTGCTAGACAAGTGTTCCATGCTTCCCTTTTTATCACTACGCCACTACAACTAATGTGATGGAGCTATTTTCCAAATAACTTTTAAACTTCATTTCAGGAGACCTTTAAGTTGCCATGGTCCATTGGCACCTAGGTCGGATAGCCATTTCTTTCTCATTTCAGTATCCCTATTTTCAGTGACCCATTTTGAGTGGTCATCTTTACAGGCTGTGTTTCGCAGATATAGCCGGGCTTACTTCAAAACCAACAATCTTATTCATGCATCGAACGCAATGACATTGATTGCATTAAGAGATACTATCCTCAAGACAAATTTTAGAAATAAATTAATCTTACATTTGATATCGTATAACAGATGAGCATAAAAATATTATTAACTCAGGCTAAATGGTCTATGACATTCACTACAAATATTATTAATGAAACAATTTGTTAGGTACACGTAAATGCATATGTAAGAAATAAATATATTGACATGCGAAGAACGAATTTTCAATATAAATACAAATAAGCAATTGCTCGAATGTTGGTGTTAAATGAGCTACGGCAGCTGAACACGGTAAATTAGTTTTCACAAAGAGAAATTTATAGTTCTCCGTTCGTTCATACATTCGTTCGGGCCGTCCATATCGATAAGTTCATTTTGGTATTATCATCTCGCAGGATCATCGTATATATATATATATATATATATATATATATATATATATATATATGCATTTGTCTTTGCAAAAGCGCTCGAACTCATTTACTAGTAGTAGATGAGAGAGTCGAGCCACACCCAAGTAAACTGATTATAATGACGGTGCTACTTATTGCGGATGCAAAAGCAAATACGATGTGGCCACTCATAAACTATTAACTACTTAAATCCTAATATAAAACAATCAATCAATTATCCGACACAATACTAATAACTAGTTTTAAAATTTTCTGCCCTTCTCTGAATAAAATGTAATTTTTAAAGGTTTAAAATATTCTACATATTCTAATAATTTTCAGTGTTTCCACAAATTATTTGCAAGAATATACTCGTATTATTACAACCTGCTTAACTTCCGGTCTCAAGCATACCATCCAATTTTCAGTTATCTTTCTTTGATTATCTGTCCATTTTATCCCATCACATTTTTTCACCCAATCCTCCCACCTATGCTGTTTAGCTTTCTGTCGTTACTAATTTTTTAAATACCTAATTTTTTCTTTTAAAAATATCGCTGATACTAAATGGTGAAACATTCTTCCCACCGCTTGATATCGGATTCTCATTAATACAATTAATTAATAATCCCAATAAGCAATTCCTTACTAAATCATAAATTAAATGAGAAATCCTCTAACAATATATCTAAATTGACTAATCAAATTCATCAAAGAATTGTAATATGCAATTAAATATAATCTAATATACAACCTAATCAATAAACTAATCATAATAAATTAGTTAAATCAAGAAACAAATAGTAATACGTAAAAATAAAATTCGGAAGTAACCGCTAAGAACATCACAGGTTCCGCCAACGTATACATAAATAAAGATCAAACCAGATTTTGCCGCAACGAATAAACGTACACACAAGAGGCGGAATGGTCACTCAAAGCTTTGTATCATGCTGACACACATCGAGCGCTATGCTTTCATCTACTGCAGGTGCATTGTCATATATTTTAAGATTTGCGACTTTGCATATTTCTTCAACGATATCAAGTTTTTTTTTATCATTTTAAAATAACGTTTTTAACATTTCTTTTCCTTTGTCGGTGAATATTATTCGACCAGAAGTATTTCACCCACCACATTTTCTGAATCATGGGTAAGCTTTTTACCCTTTTGGCTTTCAGCAAATCTGATTGGATATTAGTTGAACGTATTTTTGAAGGAGGCGTTTTCCTATGACATACTTTGAAATTTTGAGCGCATCAAGCTACTATTTCCACCGCTGGTTTTACCCACCATCATATAGAAATCACCACAACTTGAATTTCACTATATAACCGTCAATAAAATAATACAATTTTGATCCCTAAATTTTCTTAACGTATCAGGAAGAAACTTTTGATTGGTCGGAAGTATGATAAGAATTTTGTAGCAGAGGATTCTTTCAAACTGTGCCTTTTTTGCGGCAGACGTCGTCGAAATCCATCGGCTTAGGCAGCACACTAGAGATCAACCGAGTCATCAGAAGCAGTTCCTTTCCAGAAAATTCGCATAAAAGGAGTCCTACAAGCTAGCTTTCCTCAGGCGCATTTTTGGGTCTGACGCTAGTTAATGTTGAGTGAGTGTAGTCGCACACTTCAACTGCTGAATTCTTCATTAGGTAGCTAAGCCTATTCATGTAGAGTGAGCATAAGTCGTACTTGTAAATCTGCATAGAATTCAACGGAAAATAACTTTTCTGTTGGTTTTGAAGAATAACGTTCTAATAATTTCAATGTGCCACCCAAGAAACATCTATCTCATGTTTTGGCCATTTGAGGATTAATTAACGCATAAGACAAAATAATTCATAGCCTTATCCCATCTTTCTAATGGCACATTGATTTTTGAGACTTTCCGTTAGTAAAGCTGAATTCCAAATCTTTCCTTAGCTTAATGTATCTATCGGATGGATTAAGTTTCATCTACCAATATCTTAATACAATTCAAAAATACTTGAATTCACTCAGTATCCATCCTTTAGTAGATAATTATAATGAATATTCTACTACTTCCATGCATACGTATATCGGACCAAAGAGTGCACAAACGAAGAATATGCATTGGACCAGGACCATGCACACCTATCTATGCTGCTCTGACCGGCGGCGCGGTAAACTTTATCATCATTATTATTGTTATTATTATTATAACCATATATAATATATACGTTGACCGGCTACTGAAGCACTAAAATACAATCAACAGCACATTATGTGACGCATAATCTGTTGAACATATTTTATCTCTTATTTGAAACTATAACGCCATAGGAAGTTTCTAAATCTTGACTACAATTATCATATGATAAGGCATCAAGATGATATCGAGTTCAAATTTTTTAATGTATTGAACGTTGCTATCGGTTACACTAACTTTTGTTAGATTAATCTTTGAAAGTCAGGAACTTACTATCATAAAGTTTCTGATGCTTTTCCTTCAAACTAAAGAAAATTATAAATACCAAAAATGACTACTTCATATTCTAATTAATATGATGTTACATTTAAGTTCCGGAATTCTTTTATTCGGTATTCAAATCTGATTTGTAGGGCCTATTATTTTAAGTCAAAATTACGTAGGTCTCTTTAATATGAGCTGCATTTCCAAGAGGAATCAACGGTGACTCATTTCCAATCATTTCAATACACTGACCACTTGCTGCCTACCATATTGCAAGTATATAGCTTATTTCATTTTAGTGCAAAAATATGCCCTGTATATTGACCGAGCGTATTTGCAACTCTGTCATCTGTAGTCCATATCTTAGCGTAACCATCGAAGCTGGCAGTTGCGAGGTGAGTATCATCATAATTCCAATCAAGAGATGTAACATCTTTAGGAGGGAACTTCCGTACCACCCTTCTGTATAAAATGCCTCAATACCAACTGATTTGGTATTGCATTATCCGATATCTTCCATAATTTTGCAGCACTGGCACCAACCATATATAAAACCTCTGATTCATGTCCCGTAAGTACAACAGCCTTAAATGAAAGTATCTCTATACCAGAAAGAACCTCAATGTCCCCAGTTTTGGTAGAGACAACAGCATCCTCGTCGTTTCTATCGTCAGTTACTGTTTCACATTTTACTGTCACTGGAGAATTTACTGCAGTAGCGTCTACTCGCTACTACATCTGTCATAACAGCATCGATAAGATTAAGACTTTCTGAAAGTCTCTGCTCTATACTACCATCACCAAGACTAACTTCTGCTTCTGTGTACTGCAAACCTTTTTGCAATATGCTTAATAATGTAACAGGCGATACTAAAGCACAGTTTATATTCGATTTTGAGATATCAGATTCAATACCGAATGGTTAAGATGAATGCTGAAATCCTGATTCCTGTAAGTATCTGAATACTAAAAAATTTACTTCGTCACTGAAAAACGCATTATTATATATTGATTTATAAATAATAAGTCAGTAAAACTTTTTCCCTATAGAAAAATTAATATTTGAAACAAAACAAAACATGAAGTCACTGTAGGTATCAGACGCTCATCGTCCATTACCAAGGTAGTAATCGAAGGAGTAATATTCCTTCTTTGGGACTTGAACGTTAGTTCACCGCACTTATGGCAGAAATTATTTGGATGAATTTCACAATTTCGCGGTTGTTTAACGCAGTTGGTTGTTTAACTATCATTTTCGTCTTGACAGCTCATTAAGTTATTACTCGTATTTGCATACAGTAGTTGGTTATTAAGTTCATCATTTTCTTTATTAGCATTAGCTAGTTGATTGGTTAATGCATCATTTTCGTTATTTGCAATAGCTAGTTGATTGGTCAGTGATTCGGTGTCATTCTTGCAAAGATGGTAAAACATCTTCAAAGATCCATTTCTTAAATTCAACTGCTTCCTGCTTTTTTGATCTCATTACTAGCGCGTATAAACCTGACTCCGATATGAAAATCGTATGATCTTGCCAATTACTTGGTAGGCTTAGGGGGCGTATGCAATACTCTGCCTTCAATTCGTTCCATGAATACTTCCAGTCAGACAACACGTTAACTCGTATTGCTTGCATTGTATCTTTATATCTCAAATATGACGCGATATCGTGTGCTTTAAACCAATATTCATTATCGTCATGTGTGTTCGCTTTGATAAAGATGGTGCTATTGTCGGATGCTATATCAGGCACTAAACTAAATGCTTTTTCAACGAGCGACATTATTATTGACTAGGTTTTTTAATTGGAATATCAAATTGAAGCATTGAAACGACTTAAAATCACACGAAAGAAATATAAACAGCTGAAAATTTTATTTCAAACATGTTTTTGTTTACAGTTTTGTTAGCCATATTAGCTCTATTGAATCAGAATCCATTGAAGCTATTTCCATAACAATAATGGAATCCTTAGGTATTAAGTTAAATATTTTTATAAAAATACTAGGCGACGATGTAACAAAACTGGACTTGCAAATAAAAAACGAGCCTTAACACCGCACCGGAGCCACGCGGCAACAAACGTTGTTTTGTCCGTTGTAATTCTTATTTGTAAGAACTGGTGTTAACGGTTGAACAGCATCAAAGAGAGAAAACAAATGAATAAAGCAATTTATTTAAATATCAAATTAATGAATTCCAAAACAAAACTGGAGTGCGAGAACTCATTTAATTCTATACGGACATATTGTCATATCGTCCAACTTTTCACTTTTGTTAAGTTTCGATGCAAATATGTGCATAGCCAGGTGGATCACGTTTTAAACTGCAACAAGTGAGACAGAAGACTCTCAGCGAGAAGCAATAAGCTCTTAGTGTTTTTGAAGAATGGAATCTAGAAAGAAAGAGAGATGATCATTCTATTCAACCTGCCGTTAAAAGATGATGAAAGAAGGGTTTTAAGGGGATGATGCAATTTAACCGTCATCCGCTCAGCTAGTTTTTGCTTCGAAACAAACGAGAGAGAACAAATATGAGCAATTCCGCATACGCAGGAAGATCTAGACAAAGACAAAGAGGGCTCTAGACTTTTAGCCAGGATAGAGTCCGCTGGAAAAATTAATCTCCTTTAAATACCCCTGCTGCTCTTGCAGAAACAATGATTCAGCTTTGGAGCGTCAACCTATATACATGTTGCTAACTTACGTGCGGCCCAGGAGTTCGCTGGGATTAAACCTTTAATCGTGCAGTGGATGAAATGTTCGTACCGATTTTAGTTCATTTAAAACCTACAAGTTTCAAAATAGTTTAGTAGAAAATGTGTTGGCATTGATCAGCAAGCTTCAACCGGACGCGTCATAAGCAAGCAACTTATTAGTTATCACCACATGGCTTCCACAGAATCTTTTGACATACTAGCTGACAATTTCTCGATCCCACTTACCAACCCTTTAGGAACAATAGAAGATTAGATCTTACAATAATTACGTATTTCAAACGGGCACACCGCAAGTATTAGAATGTCCAGATAAGTAATACGCCGTTCGCAGTCCACTACATCGACGTCCTCAACCCTTCGGCCAAACAAGAAAATCCCAGCATTATGATTCATACAAATATTAAATTTATTCTTGCTCGCATATTAAATCATTTTATAAACTCCCGTAGGATGGATATTTCTATTGGAGCTGTTTTTTCATAATTTAATTATATAAATAAAATCAAAAATTGTCAGTCATTTTAACGAGCGCGATTAAAGTCATATAATATGTTATATTATATAGTAATAAATCATATAAATAATTGAGGCAAGTGTATAAAAAATAATGCTTGTCGACCCAAATCTGTTAAATAGACTGTTGTTATAAAGCCATTGTTAAATTTAATGAGCATTCTTAATTGTTGTATGTACCGCTAATGTTGCTTCATTGTGACCTTCAGTGCTCCAATGTGTAATCTCTCCCACCGGAAATTATTTATTCTTTGTTTGTAAACACAGCTTTTTAATCGGTAACTGGATGATTGCTAGTGAAAAGTTTAAGTAAACCTGCTTCATTAGTTTAATGAGGATAATATATTATGTACGTGTTGTATGTTATATTATTAATATTAAATATTTTGCAAAGTCTTTGCTCAATCATTATTATTAGGTTTAATTTATTTTTCGTCAAAGAATATCTATGCGAGAAATATATTTCTGCACCAAAAGATCTTAGTCTGACCTTCAATACGAACGCAGTACAGTAAAACATATAAATAGCAGCGATTGTGCTGTTACTTTCTTGTTCATTTTAGTATTAAGCAATTAGCATAAGATCATGTAGTATAGAGTTATGTATATAATATAGAACGCGGCAGCCATCTTAATCTTGGATGATGTTGCAATATAATGAATTTAAATGTTATAAATACTAATTAAAGTATTAATTATTAGTGCTACTCATGCATAATGAGTTTAACAAGTATTGTGTAATAAATAAGAAAGAATTTAACAACTAAAACAATTCGCTTAAATTTTTTTAAAAAGAAGGTCCACTGACGTGACCTTAATTAAAGAAATAATTTAACTCAAGAACAAAATGTGGAATAATAAATAAAAGAATTAATACAAAAAAAAAACCGAAAGAAATTGTATTACAAATATATAATTACAAACCATCATGATAAAATAGTTATATAAGACGGATTTTTTATTCTTATAAAATGTAGTTTTAACTTTGTCTATCTACTTAAACATGTAGACAATTAGATCTACATCAAGAAGATTTTCTCATTAATCTTTTGCCGCCGTAGGTGGCTTAGTTCTTAGCACCAACTCCAATAACCTTAACAATAATTCATTATAATCGTATATTTATTAAAACATCAGTTAGTAAAGAACACACAAATTTTATATCTACAGGTTGCTCAAAATTTCATTAGCAGGAGAGCAAAAGTAATAAATAAGTGTACTTAAATTGAAGAAAATATTGACCAAACCAAAAGCTCATGCTGTTGAGCAAATACTTGATGGTAATGGAAAGATGGTTCAAGAAAAACTTATAACTTGGAGTAACTATAGAGTTATGGTTACTCACGAGTCATTACCATAACTCAAAGAATCATAACCATCACACAAAGAGTGATTGTTATGACAGTAATCGTCTTTCAAACCAAAAGGCAATAAATTCTGAGATTGGACCTCCTATAATGGCGATCGAAGTAGAGAGAGAGCAGTTAATTCATTAATGAATGGAAAGGCAAATAAGTCGTTTCAAAATTGCGTTTCAAATAAAAAAATAGGTAAACATTAAATTTTAAACAACATTATTGGATAAAATTTTTGAATACCAACAGTTACAACAATTCTGACTCTGGAACTATTCTGAGCAGTATTCAATTAAGTGACTGCTGTTGAATAATGGGATTGTGATGATGATAATCAAAAACTGCTGAGCGGATACGGCACGAAGAACCAGAAGAAGATAACAATACCAGAAAACAGAATCCTCTAACGTATAATAATTTCAAAATAATAAGTCTAACCCTCGCGTGACCAAGGAGGGTAACTGAGTAACCACCGTTCTTTCTTTCAGCACTATTTCGTAAATACTTTTCTTAACGATACCATGCTTTAGCTAAATAATTTTTTCTTGGAATTTTATATTTATCTAATTTACGTTTGTAGTAATTTAAGCATTTTGTGACTGGGATAACTTAGTTACCTCGCTTGGCTATCTACGTATTAAAGATGCGCCGGGCTAAAACAAGTCGTAACGTGCAGAAATGGATTGTGTGCGTCGATACTGCATAACAGTAGCGACGCTTCTTCATAGAGCATCATGGCGCGTAAGTATTTGACGAACGAGAAACTACGCGCAATATTAGAAGAGAGTGACAGTGATTACGAATTGTAAATTAGCGATGAAGATGAAACTGATACAGAAGACAAAGTAGAAGAACAAATAAAGATTCCTAATGAATTTGATGTGGAAAATAATTCAAACTTGAAACACCTGCGGAGCCTAAAACATTTTATACAGTCAAAATCTGGTTTTCAATGGCAATCTTATTCAACCTCTGCAACTAGAAGACGTGCCCATAACTTTGTAAATGCAACTGTTGGGCTCAAACAAGGTAAACACTTTTCAAAAACGCTGCAAGATATTATACACTGGTTTATTATTTTCTTGGATAACTATTCCTTCTGCTTTGATCACTGTTTTGCACAGATCATTTACTACTATAAATAGTTACAACGTCGTTATGACGTTGTCATGAAACGTAAAACATCAAATTTTGAGGGGAGGCTAAATTTTTTTTCATGGTCGATTCCAAAGGTTCATTATTGAAAATAATAAACCAAAATCTCGGAAATACAACTGGCACATTACATTTTAGTTTACTGATTACTTCAGGTTTAGAAGCTTTTTTCAACTGACAACATGTTGAGCCGGATATGTGGGTACACAAATATGTGGGGAAAGGCACATATGGATAAAAAAAATGAAGAAAATCCAAATACAAGTCAGGAAAATTAGAAATAAAGCAAAGGCGATTAAGAGGGATTTTTGAAAAAAAATTGACAAAGCTAGTATCCTTCCCTTCTCTTCGAGCAAGAATGAGAGGGATTTGTGGTTTGGTTTTTAACAATATTTAATTACTTATATTTGGGAGTTTATTATTTATATTAAGTGAACAATGTTATGTATGAAAAGTTCCCAATAAAGGTTATTATACTACTTCTTCAATGAAAATAAAGTTATATTTTTGCTTCAATTATTTTTATTTTAATACACTAAACATTTAAACCGTTAGAATAACAAATTAGTTCACATCAAATAACATGTTTCAATTTACGTGAACTTTAAATATTATTTATAGTTTAAATAAACTAACGTACGACGAGCGCTCATTTCGGAGTTTCGCTCCTCGTCAGGCGCATTTAATCTTTTTGCATCGATCTGACTACAGACACTATACTCAAAACATGGTGTATTTTTACCATTGTACCGTTAATCAATTGAAAATGCCCGGCTCAATTGAAAGAGCATAATGGAAGTTGGCCGCGCCAACGCGCAGTACAGTCCTCTCAATTGAACAAACTCCATCATATTGCTATCAGTATAATCAATATAACTATTATTTATAAATTGTCTATGTAACGGAGCATTAAACTGCGAAACTTGATACGCGAATCATTAATTGAAGATTCATTTAGTAGTAGATATTTAAGACAGTTAACTAAATTAAATATATGAAAAAAAAATTATCTGACAGATTAATAGGGATGTTAGTTAAATTGAACAAGGTACAATTCTCCCAGAACAAAAAACAATATTTCACTTGTAAAATACTCGGAGCAAAGCATTTCAGTTTCTTGCTGATTCTTAAAAAAAGAAATAACGCCAGTTAGTAAGAAACAATGCCCCGTTTCAATTCAGTCGCAGCATCTTCGTGTCAAAACGTCAAATGCATCAACTATCTCTACGTTTCGTATTGTAATTTTACGCATTCTCTAGTAAATTGGTGGATGAATCAGTAGCGTATCTTTCAACTTCAAATTAAGGACTTAAATATTATTTTCAATTTCTAAAATTTGTTCAAAAATATTTCAGTTTATTCTTTAGGAAGGTATTGTTTATATTGATTTTCAAATAAACAAATGAAATTTACAAGAAATTTATGAAGTTAATTTTAATCATTAATATGAAGGTTTTTAAATAACTTAGTCTTTCTCAGTTTGGTTTTCGTCAACAAGATGTTTTTCCAAATGAACACTGGAAAGGCATTGTGCCTTGGAGGGTTTAACCAGGTGAAGTTAACTTTACTAGATGTGTTTAATAAATGCCTAATGGAAGGTACCTACCCTCCGCAATGGAAAGAAACTTGTCTGCTGTGCGTGGAAAACCTTTTGATGACCGCTTTTTTGTTGGTTCAAATTTTGTTTTATTAATTAGTATGCGATGAAAATTTAAAATAGTTGCTTAACGAAACATTTGTTTAAGTCGCTTTGTGGTGCTTCGTGAACCAACAATATCTGTATGAGCATCAGAAACTTGATAGATTTGTTGTAATGTTTTTTGTTCGGAATGTGACTTTCGATATGGTATTTTCATATTGTTTATATTACCCTGTACTTAACTTGTTTTATCTTATCAACTTGTTATATCCTTTGAACTTTAATTACGTAAATTTTTTCATTAAATTTAGTGTCATTAATTTAAAAACAAGAATAAATCAGTACATTAATAATTAAATAAACATGGAACCTCTTCCAACCTATTTCCGAGAGAAAGGTAAAACTTATGTCAAAGCTGCTGTAGGAACTGTTGTTTCAAATGTTATTTAAATAATTAGTATCCGTTGAATGTTTACAGTAGTTGCTTTAAGGAACATTTACTTAAGAAGCTTTGTGAGCTTGGGGTCTAACGATGGCTGTATCAGTATCAGAAACTTGATGGATTTGTAGTAATGTTTATTGTTCGGAATGTAACTATCGATCAGATATAATCATATTGTTTAAGTTATCCTATGATGAACTTGATAACTTTGACCATAGTTAACTAAATATATTTTTGGGATTGGATTTCAAATAAACCCTCCGTAGCGTTTTTTACACTACCAGTATCGTTGTAATAAGTTTTGGTATGGGAATCAAACTTTCTATTTACTTCAAAATTTTGCCGCTCTTTGAAAATAAGTTAAATCTCTATGGTCAAATTTTATGACTCTGATTTTGTTGAATTTGAACCTTCATTTTACGCATCATAACTGAACTAGTTTTTGGTCAAATTTTTTAGACTACCGTTACAAAAATCAAAATACTAAACTAGCATTTTTGTTTCCCATTAGCAACATCGTACTAAGAGTAATAATGGAAAATGCTTCCGTAAGTTTGCATAATCTGTTAACCCATTTGAAAGGTGTGCGGAGCCATTTCGTACCTCGTAGCGGGTATATAGTACATCGAAACCAAACAGTTTTGCTACTGGTGACATAATCAACTGTGTCTCACGTTTTGAGAGATTTAAGTAAATTGCGGTAGCGGGTTGCGTCACCAAAAATTGTTGCCGAGTTACTGGGTTGCCTTAGCAACTGGCTGGGCCACATCTTCTGGTGTGGCCCAGCCGGAGTGTTATTTTATTTTGCACGTTGTGTTTTAGACTATGCCATCAGTTGCACTAGAAGAAGATGAGGAAGATGTTTTCAAAGGCTCGTGAAAAGATGATTTTTACAATATTTTGTGTTCTTTTGAAGCCAACTGACATCCTTCTCCTCTTCTTTCTTTAATAAAAGAACTTTGGTTTGATGTCAATTTCTCATGATAGAACTGTCAACAAAAGACTAGACGCTTACGGTGGTGACACCACAAGTAGCCAATAGTTATTTTGCGCTCAATTCGGGGGCTGCACCGGTGGCGACCACCAGTTACGCCATCAGTCGCTTAGTGTAATTGTGGCCTCAGTCTAATAGATGAATCAAAGGCTTTTAGACTTATATGTTTTTATTATTACTCTATTTGTGCATGAGGCTAATGCAGATCCTCAAAGATCCACAAAGCAGTTATAAACTATACTTTAGTATAGTTTATAACTGCTTAGATGTATTAATGGTTTCTAGTTACCTATAAAACCGATTAGTGTTCCCTAGGATTTGTATATCTAAATACCTAAATCATCCCAAGTCGCCCCAATATTTTTTATGGCACTGATGATGTTATAATTTCAACCTTTTTGATCTTTTGGTTTTCGGGCCTTTGATCTCTTTGAAATTTTCTAGCCTTTTAGCGTCTTTTTAGCCTTCGATTCTTTTGATCTTATTGGTTTTTGGCCATCTGGTATATTGCAGTACCTCCAGAGGTCCGATTCTACTCAGCTGCCAAAACCTTACTTTAACCCGTTCTAAAATGTTACGATGACGCTCTGTGTCATTTGTGGGATCTATCATAACTAGTCGCACGCCTTTGATAAATAGTTCAGATTTATCGATTCCACTATGGTGTTGAAAGTGTTGAAGGCCATGATATCAAACTGGTTAAACGACGCCAAGTTAGAACTCGTATCTTGGGTGTATCTCTTGATAAGAGTCTAAAATTCATTACAAACGTAAAAGAAAACAATGAGAAACAAAATAACAAAAGAGACAATGGAAAAAGTAAATAAATTGCTTTAACTAATGCCATGAAGTTTTGTATATCAAGAATTGCTGTATTATTAGATTGTGCATTTTAAATTAAAAAAATTAAATGATTATAACTAATCTGTTTTTACTGAAGCCGCTACTGATATTATAAAAACTATTCGTCGAACGCCGAAAGAGCTGCGACAACGGAATCGTATGAATATCATATATTTTCAAAACATAGAGTCGCACATTCTTCAAACGCTACTGTACGCTTTGGTGACTAGAGACAATGGATCTCCTTCCGAATGATCAAAATAAATCAGCTGGTAGAAGAAAAGAAAAGGCTTGGTTGTTGCGGATGGAAAATGTTTTTGAAGAGCAATTCTAAAGAGCCTACTTGCATCCGCTTGCTTTTAAAACTAACGCAGTATAAAGGCTATGCCTCCATAATGTCCTCTTCTTGCAGTTTAATGACGTATCAACCAATTATGCTATAAGTAACTAGTTTAGTTCAGTATTGTTTCAAATTAACCCTTAAATGCATGATTTTTGTAATTTGTTAGAAAAAATATTTTTGGTGCTTGGAAAAATAATTCAAACTATCATTTTTATTAAAAAAAGAAAATGAAAAATTGGTTTTTGTATCATATATGTAACATTATAACCTACTGCTGAAACTCTTTGAAATAATTGGATTCTTGACTGAAGCATAAATTTATCCAACACTTAGCGCAAAACGTATGTTAGACCGTTGCTGGATGGATGTTTACATCGTTTGCGATTGGTGAGCCATTCTGGCCATTATGGTCATCTAAAATACCACTTTTCGGACTTCTTCCTCATTATCAATGTCGCTAGCCAGTCATTACGATTTCTGAAGAATTTACAATTTCTGGAGGAATTTTTAGGATTTCTAGATAATTTCCTTCTTTCAGTTCATTCAGTTTCCTATAAAATTTGAGAAAAGCATGTTCGGATTGCTTATCACAGGAATAAGCATTACATTGACAACCTTATTACCTTTCCAAACTAACATTGAAACAAACACAATTATTCTTAATGATCATATTGAATTGATGTTCTATTGTATGTTTCCAATTGGGAAGTCGATTTTTTTGTGCTACAGTCATTCTCAACGGCCTATTATTTTTATTAGAAAATTCAACTTTCAACTGGCGCTCCGCGGTCAAAAATACTTTTATTTGGGATGCTTCCTCTACTTCTTTAAGCCGAGCGAAACAATTGCCAACTGGGGCCCGGCGCCTATTTCCTTCTTATGTCTTACCATTAATAACTATTGCTATCTCTCTACGGCCATTTTTTCATTCTAACTCCTACAGTTCGCATAGCTTCAGCTCCAGCAAGGCTCGCCTGGGCATGAAAATTCGTTTCGTTCCTGCTACCTTTTTCTATTTGATATCCCTTATCTACAAAGTACAGGAGTTAATTAGTCGCGCTATTAAGCATGGTGACAAATCGCCGCGATAGGTATCGAAAATTAATGGTAGAAATTGACGGAAGCTGGAATGCGACTCCGAAGCTCACACGACTAGATTTATTCTACCCATTTGTTTTCAATTAGAATCCGCGGTAACACTCAATTTAATAAGAAAAATTTTGAATATTTAATCAATACGTTAGATGAATTAATTGTTCCCCTTTTAAGCGTACTAATGATAAAGTCATTTTAATATGACATCTATTACTTAGCCTAAAGAAGATTAATTTTTGTTTGAACGTAATTTTAATTGCAAAATTGAAAAATGTTACTATCATACGACAAGATCTTGGTTCGCCGTTTCGCGGTCTCGTCAGGCATGAGTGTGTAACTATTTCAATTCAGTTCGACTGCCTTACTTCAGTCTATC
>WYDF02256200.1:0-34179 GCA_009867245.2 Adranes taylori
AGATTACATTCGCGAAAATCTCAAATTTCAAAATATACATATATATATATAATTCTTTCTGAAATGTTTTTTTTATGTAGAAGAACAATACATGGTTTTGTTAAAACTTTATTGCTATTTTACTTATTAGTAAAACAGTTGCAGGTTCAGTTACAGATATCCGCAAGATCCAGGTACCAGACACCTGGTTAACTTTCCACTGAGTATACTTGAACCCTCGGTAGCATATGTATCTATAACAGATAGAACGTCATTAGTTCCTGCAGCACTTTTTGCTAACTACTTAATCTTGCTGACTTTTAGTCGAAAAGCGTCTTTTAATGATTTTATTTTTGATTCAAATTGGTGTTAAAAAAAATTCTCGAAACCCTCGCCTTGAAGATGTTGAATTAACCGCTCAAAAGCACCTTCTCTTGCTTCCCTTTTCAAATAACTTTTATTCTCACATTCCATAAACGTTCACAAGTTTTATAAATAATTAACAATTTTATTATAACTTCAGAAATCCACCTCAATTTCTCACACATTCCAATAACAAAATCTGTATCACTCAAAAATATGAAGGACTGGTTGTATTGAAATCTACTAGCAGACAGCATGAACTAGCATGTCCTCAAGTGTTCACAGGTGTGAGTGGTCTGTTCCTGCTAGTTGATCAGCTGATAGTTCTTTTCAACTAGCGCTAATAAAATTAATCATGTTGATAGGTACTCGATAGCTAGTAAATGCTAGCGAGCTTGTTCATCTAGCCTCTAGTTTATAGTTCCCATTATGGTTGTTTGCTATCCGCTAGTGAATAAGAAACAAATACTAGCATCGTGTGCATGAGCTTTAGAAATATAATTTTCTTGTCTAGGACTAGCTACTGATTCACTTCTTCGAGATTAATTTAAAGAATCGCTGAATAATATATTGTCTAGGTCTCGTAATTTCTCTAACATCCCTTTCTCTTCCAAACTTGGGTGTTTGCTGATTTAGAGTGTATAAATTGGTATACATTAGAATTTCATCAATCATTTGAACATCTATAAACTTTTGAAAGGCTGTAAATTTATCGAAGATATCTCTGGTATGACGTGTTGGCCCAGGTCAAATTTTGATGATGTTTCGAATTATAGCTGTACTAAAATTAGATATAATTGGATTTTTATACCATTTAGTTTTTAGTCTCTGTCAACAAAAAAGTATTATTCCTCCATATTTTCGTCATCAGATTCTACTTTACATTGTTCTGAGTCACTGTCAAATTTTCTCTCATGAATATTCCTTCTTCCTTCTTCTCCTTCTTCAAAGTCCTCCTTCTTCAAAGTCTTCTTCAAAGTCTCCTTCTTCAAAGTCTCCTTATTCATTCCTTCTTCAAAGTCCTCAGATTCAATACAATAGGCGTCACTCTCTCTAGCTGATGACATATTTACTGGAAACACGATAATGATATTTGGTGAGCCAGCTATTTCAGGGTCAGAGAGAAACAAAACATGTCTCGACATGAATAAAATTCCTCAAAAACCGTCTAGACAAATTTCGATTTCGAGGATAACAGTCTAGACCTAAATAAGACATATTTCGACATGAATAAAATTCTTATAAAATCGTCTAGACATTGTAACATGATATCGAAAGTATGCGTAAGAGTGGGAGAAATTTATATACTCGCAGATCCGATCACGATCTTTCTCTTTAAGCGTTCGTTCGTTTAAATACTACTTTTAAATTGCTAAAAGTTCTTACCGGAGATCTAAAGACTCTTTTCGTGTCTCGCGACGTTCAAAAAATCTTTGGCAGTGCAATGGATCATTTGCTTCCTCCATTACGGTGTGACCGTCAACGAGAAGTTGCTAGAGTTTATTTATTGTCTCGGTTTTATCTGCACAAATAGACATTATCTTATTGCTCCTATGAAATTTTTCGTTGTATAAATTTCTTGGTAGAGTTTTTGATACAAATTTTGCAAGAAAATACAGATGAAACTGGATAGCTACACCAGCTTAGTAGTATATCTGAAAGAACGAACTGAAACATTGATTATACAATGAAGTTTATTACACTAGAAATTATTGCATTAGAAATTAGAATCTATATTACTTAGCCAATAAAATTTGTTCCGAAAAGCATGTTGAAAAAAAGGACGGTCTTGCATAAAATTAAATACTGACTAAACTGTTGAACGTACTATATCATAACCCACACAAACGCGCCATTTCTCCATGACATTCACTCCCTTATGTAAACTTTATCTCAGAAGAAAAAATATTCGATTAAATAAATGAGCTTAAAGTTATTTTAAGTAATTCTACAGGATACACCTCACTTGTAATATATGTAGATTATTATATTTCGGAAGGCATTCCATGATAGAATTAGGCTGCATTTATCGAGGTGTGAAATGGCTATGAATTACGAAACTGCCCCGGCAAAAGGAAATAGGCCGGGCAATACGGTTTAAATCCCTTACTACTACTGCTATGGAACACCGTGAGCCACGTCACTACTTTAGCAGCACACCTGTAATTTACACCAATATATCTTATGCTAAACTGATCGAAGAGAACAGATACTATTGTTAAATGAGTGTCGGGGGACGTTATCATCGCAGTTTATATCGTAGACGGCTTTATGTTTGACGATTATCAACAATGCAATTGTTGATAATAATAATAGCATATCGACTGTTTACTACCAAAATCATCTACGTACAAAAATCATAATTTTACAGGATCACCAAAAAAACGTTACACAACGAAATTTAAATAATATGTAATTAATTATTAACTTATTGGTGTTGATTTTAATTGAATTTCTTGTTTGTTGAACTTTTTTTCTTAAAAATTATTAAATAAGTCTTATTTTGAACATTTTTTGTGATAAGAGTTATTGGTATAACTTTAGTTGCAGTTAGGAGATTATTTTTAGAATTTATATGAAGACAAAATGTATTGGTGCAGGTAGGAGGATATGGCTAAAAAAATATTGAAACAAAAACGCTGGATTTCTGGGTTTAGATGTGGGTAATCTCGAGGTGCCTGGACTTTGTTCTTTGGTCTTTAAGGTAACTCTTTCCATTCATCATGAAACATTAATTTATATTCGATTGTGCATTCTATATTATATCGTAATGCTCGGATATCTGTTACTGTAGGTTCATTAGGTTTCCTACCTGGACGAATACTTGTGTATAATAAAAACGATACGTTTGATTAATCTTTGAAAAATCTAATTTCAGTACTTCGTATGCGAATGCCCTACTTCTTGCTTCTTTGCTAGCTGACATGTAATCGCTTGGTAAGTTAATAACGCGGATCTTAAGCATCCATTTGATACAGCTATGAACAGAGTCGCACTCCATTTGAGTGTGACTCGGTTCAAGAAATTTTTGAACCAGAGGAACCTTAGTGTTAATTGTAAACGTCAGCAATGCATTTGACAAAATATTATTACGGTTCTGGTAGGTATATCCTTCAGAATAGATGATAATTGGCAACATTTTATCTGTGCAATGTCTCGCTAAATAATCAATTATTCATGATGTAATCGATGAAGCTACCAAATTCCAATCATATTCTAAAAACCAATAACATGTCGAGTGGTGACTAACAACATCATAAATTGTGAAGTTATGACACCACAACTTTGTTTTGAAGAAAACTACTTCCTTGTACAACCGGACAAACCTTTACGGCTTGTAAATCAATGATAAGAACAATGCATTTTTTCTTCCGCTAAGTTTTTATCAGTTTGTTTTTCAGACCTTGCCTTTAGTACTTTCTCAATACTACATAATCTTTCTTTTTTATTATTCTGTTCTTTATTTTATATTTACGCAACGTTTTAGACTTTACACCCATTATAGGAGAAAGTGAATTCTTTTTCGGCTACTCGCACCTCCCCATCCACATCACATTTTATCTCCAATTTCTTAGCTCTTTTAATCCAACATTTCTCTATATTCAGCTCCTTTAACATAATTTCACACGACAAGGTATTTATATCAACATAACTTATCAATCTGCTTTCTTTCTTCCACCGTTCCAGAATTCCGTTCATATACCATGATACTTTTTAACACACATATTTGGCATCTCAATGTCATTTTTATAAGATTTCCAATTTTTTTCTTCCTCTGCAATCTTCAGGTTTTAAGCACATACTTTTGCTCCAGTTGCAGTAATTTTAAATGATTTTTGCAAGGTCAATTATAACTGATCATAGACCTCAGGTGTTGTATTTCTTTACATATTCAATAATTCTCACTATAATTTTTTTCTTTCTTAGAGAAATGATGATGGAAATAAGAGGAAATACTAAGAATAGATGAATTATAGCAAACCTTGCAGATTGCTCTTTCATTAGTTTTACAACACCCTGTTCATAATTTTTACATGAGTTTTCGATAATTTATCTACCCTCGTTATTTACTATAACTTCCATCATCATTCCTGTTCGTAATACTCCTTGGTCTTGCATACCATATCCATGCTTCCATGCTTCTTACCGTTTTGCTCATGTACTCAATCGATAAACTAACGGTAGCATTAAATTATACTTTTATCTCCTTATTACTAGTGCCAACTGATGACACTACAGTTTCTAGTTTACCTATTCAACTACTATATTTAACTATATTTAAGTGCAAAACTATAAAATTTATGTATTCCAAATATATTTGCGTCACTCAAATATAGACGCAACATGAACGCATCTGGAATACAGAACCTACTCGTACTCCGTTCCAGATATATTGCTTTTGCGTTTTTTTTTTTTGCTAGCCGGAGTTACTACATTTTTACCGCACGGTAGCGCTTCATTCATCATTCCATTGTTTGCGAGAGTGTGTGTGTCTTATCGCTTCTACTTTAGTTGTTAAATTATTTTGGTAGTCAATAAAGTTGTCCGCACGGTTTTTTCAGTTTGTTTTCGAAAGTTATATCACATGTTTTCCAATTTACTTACACCAAAAAATATATAAAAATAATATTAAATAAAATACATAAATTAATAATGAAATATCGATAGGACAATAATAAATGTGCAATAATAAATGTTTTGAACAAGAATAGATCAAGAATAAGACATTAAATAACCAATATTAGCTTAAAAAAGCAGCTCCAGGGTAGATGTATCCATTTTTGACATCGGTGGTAGCCATTATGAGTACTCTGTGCTTTCAGTAGCATAATTGTTATCACTTAATGAAAACCAACGTAACAACTCTGCGTACTTTGCTGCTTGTTTAAACTAATTTGAAAATTCTATATATAATATACACAACACATTACTACAGACATCTAATCTGGGGTGCTAGCAACAAAGTTGGGCAAAAGAAGACAGAGGCAAACAACTATTGCCCAATGATCCGAAAACCTAACTTTAAGCTCGCTGATGATGTGGTCGAGGAAAGGGTAACGTTACGGTTGTAATAAATCTTTGGAGCTTCCGCTGGTATATTACGTCTAGCGGAAGAGCCGTTTTTTCAGCAACCCATCATGGAATCCGGATTCTCAGAAAATATTTATGACACTTTTCGCGATACCAATTATGTTCATTGGTATTACCAATTAGGTTCATTGGTATACGAATCATGTGTATTTCATACAAATGCTTCAATAATAAATTAATGTACAGTGAACAAATGGCGCTTTTGCGTAGTTTTCTGCTACTCTTGAAAGTACTCCATTGAGCTGCCCACTCATAGCTACAGCTCCATCAGCCGTAACTAACATCTCGTGAAGGGGAAATCCTAATGACTTAAGATGTTGCGTGATTATACCTGCCAACGCTGCAGCCGTTACATCATTGACAAGGACAAATTCCAAAAAGACTTCCCCTACTACGGGTTTCTTGCCCGAGTTATCTGCATATCGTGCACACTGCCGAACTGCTCGTGTCTGTTTATGCGTTGAGTTTCATCTGTCAGAGCAGCAAAAAAACGTGCATTTTTAATTCGTTTTACAAAATGTTCCTGAGTATGCTATCCACATAATCCAATTAACTCGTTTGGAATGGATGGTGATGTAAACATTGCTCTCCTATCAAATGTTTCCCATATATATAAGTTTAATTGAGTCATGACCCGACCGTACCCAAGAGCGTGAAAGAGTTATTTTCATCAATCCGAATTTCCATTACTTATGTAAATTCCCCGCACAGTTTTCTGCCGCTCACTCTTGGGGAATCACTTATATTTTTTCCACGCAATACATGATTAAGAACTACGCGCGTGCCAAGAAATGAACAGGCAGCACATTCTAAAGCTCTTCAGACAGTCAGCAGTTAATAAATTATTGTAATTTGGAAGGAGTATTAGAGTAAGTATCTTCCTAATCATAAGTTCGGTGGAAAATATCACGTCATAAAATACTATAATATCAACGAATTACATGTTACAGTTTTCACAAATATATTTTAGGGGAAATATCGATATGTAATGGGCGAGAGGGTTAACTCATAAAACCCTCCTCTTACCTACGCCCGTCTGTTGGGGCATTATCCATTATTTAAGCATTTTCTGGAAAATTTAAAAACTTAGCCTGTGATTTCATCTCAACAAAACACAAATGATCTTGACACTCCATAAACGTTCTAAATGCAATATTTATTTGGAAATACACATAGATTAATGCTTCTTAAAAGTCCAGGTTTTTTTTAACTCTGATAATGGCAATCAGTTGTCAGGATATTGCCCCTGAAATAGTCTCTACTATGCTGCAGGTGAAATGTCTTAACCGACGTTAAATTGACTTTTTTATACCGTTTTAGTTTAAACAGCTTTTGTCACAAGAGCCTGATGACTTCGTTCAAACCATTACTAAACGATTTCATCTAAGTCTGTGATGCTGAACATATATTGCAAGGTATACCTCAAGGATCCACTCTTTCAACCCTTTTGTTTATAGGAAATGTAAATGATTTGGAGGTATACCTAAATACATCTAACGTGAGGGGCAAATAGTTTGCTGATGATACAAGTGTTTTCGTGAACTGCTCAGGTTTAAATGAGACTAAGCAGTTTCTGATACAGTCAGGAAACATTGTTCAGAAATGGTTATCAGCATCCAATCTATCCCTAAATCTACACGAAAGGCAAAGCATGGTATTCATCAAGAAGGACCAAATGCGTTAGACAGAATAAAGTTTTACCTCACATAATTTAGCGTTCACAATGCTCACCACCTAGCTAGATCCCTATTTTTACTCAGAATGTTCAAAAATAATGTTATCACGTATTTAATGGGAATAGCCTACTTTGGGTGCTTCCATATTGTACTAAGGTAGGGTATTTTGGTTTGGGCACATTCATCTCAGGACCTTGATCTTTTTAGAAGGGTTGTGGGAATCGTTGTGGGAGCGAAGTATAGAGACGCCTAAAGACCCATGTTTAAGGTTTTAAAAATAATGACTTTGTCTTGGATGTTCATTTATGAATGTGTGGGGTACATAAAATGGGAGTGATGGAAATGCGTTGACTCTGCAAAATGACATACATGGATATATTACACTTAACAAAAACCACGTAGAACTTTCATTTTAGGCTCGAAAGGACCTAAAACAACATGCGATATTGGGAATACTAGCCAACGTTTTTATTCTTTTTGTAAGTACTTGAACGAACCACCACAATAATTTCAAAGTCTTATATGTGTGATGTTATGTGAACAGCTGTAGTAAAACTTTGTGTCTACTTCAGCTGTGGGCGCTGTGAGAGAATGTTTTCTGTTAGTTAACCGTAGTTACACAAATTGTTAAATAATATTATTTAGTTTGATTTAGCTTTAAATTACTGAACCGTAGAACTAATTGCTTTCAATTTATTACGTAATGCAAGCTTAATATACTCAATGCCTTAAACATTAAATTATTATTTCAAAATAATATTCAGAAAAAATAATTATTAATTCAATTCAAATAAATAAATATTCAAAAGAAAGCAAAAAAAGATTGACACCACGAATGATTTAGTCAAACTTAAAGGAAAATTGCGAGATAGACAAAGCACCGTAGTAGCTAAATGTAAATAAAAAAACAACTAGCCCTTTATTAAAGGAACTTAACAATTATATACAGATTCAAACTAGAATAACATCAGTAATTAAACAGTAGAAAAAACACACGTCGTCCGTAGTATGCATTATAATACAAGCATAAAATTTTAAACATTTTAAAGGTAAACATTCCTTTAACATCTGAATTCTAATCATGTCCCAAATACAATAAGAAAACGTTTGTATACCGTAAACAAGACTTCCTTCTTCTTCTTTCTTCTTCTCCTTCTTCTTTTTTTTTTCTTTAGAATAATACAGAATTCATCATAGAGTTCAATCCGTTTTTACCTAGATGATTAAGTTATACATTATAATAAAAAAAATTATTTTGTAATATGAACGTGACCTAGAGTGAATGTATTTATTTCCATAAGATTTTGACAAAACATTTAACTCACTATGTATAATTTCTACTAAATAAAACAAATTATAATCTTAATTACACGAGGACTGCTTAAAAATAATTTATGTACCTTCACTTTATTTTATATGTGTTGTGATAGCTTTCATATTTTTATATTGTTATTGTTAACTTTCAGTCAAATAGCATCCAAAATTTTTCTTCTACGCTAATGTAATATTGAAATCATATTTTATAAGCAATGTGCTACGAAAATCTTATAGCAATTAACTTCATTTCTGTTATTAATACTTTTATTTAAATATCTCAGTCATCATGTCATTTCTCCTAACATTCCAATCTCAATTACGTAATATGTCATATTTAACCTCACATAATCAACACAAAACACTCAAATAATACTCTTGTCGACTGACAGTTATTAATCTATCTTATACGTTAGCACGTTTTTTTGTCACTTATAAGGTATATAGGCCTTTTCATAGCTTAGGCTTTCTGTTGCTGTAATCTCTTCTGACAACTCTTAATTTTATCAGAGAATTAACACCTGCAGATCAAAATATGAAATATGTGACCCTAATTATTGAAAATTTGATTTAATTTAATAAATTCATACATGATTATATTCTTATAGACACAGCAAAATATATAACCATAAACATAAAATTTTATTCTAATATCACTCGGTATCCGTGATGTTATTTTAACGCTGTGTTCAATTATTCTCGCATAAGGAACGCTTTGGTGTTGATTTGTACAGATATGTAATATTAGCGTCGTATACTGATAAGAACTGTTATTTAAAAAGATGTTAGTAGAAATATAGTTAGATTGACTATAGTAATAGCATATAAATATTGAGATTTCAGTCTGTCTTTGATAAGTATACCTGTTATTTGTAGTTGTCCAGTGTTTTCTCTGCGAGTTTAAGAAAAAGTTTTGGCAAAACTGTTTCTGGAGTGTGTATTTGGCTGGGCCATTGTTATTTGTATTTACTATTAGTTCTTGACACTGACTGATGCAATTAAATCATACCTGGCTTTAATTGTACCGTCTAAGGAATTGGAAGTAATTAATTGTTGTTAGGTTTTATGTTATATTTACTTGAAGTGATAAGATCTAAAAAATGACTCCTCTTATAGTGTGTGTTATTGTAATTACATGTATTGTGTTGAATCTTGTTAATTACTTAATTTTCCAGTGCCGTTAGATTTATCTGAGTAGCCTATACGTTTTCTTTTGGAAATCTAGAGCAAATTTGCTAATTATTTCGGCTAGTAGATCGTTGAAAACATAGCTGGCCACTGGTTCCATTTTATTTATCTAGGGCCGTTGCATAGTTTTAGACTGATTTCTGGCATGTTTGTGTTGAATTAAAATGTAAATAAACTGAAAGTAGTTACGTTAGAAAAAAACCTTGACGGCTGATTTAACCGTCTTGCTCGGAGCGAATTTGATTTGTGAATTATTCTAATAAATTGGTGATTTCTATTAGGAAATTGTTCTGATGTGATATTTTCCAGCATGGTATTTTATAATAGTATTGCAGTTGCTAGATATACAGGTAAGGTGTGAGAAATTATTGTCGAATGAAATCTTGCATTTTGCGTATAGGCCGCTAGGGGGCGAAAGGAGGATTTTGAATTGGTACGATTGTCTGATTAGTTTCTGGGTGTGGTCGATTAGCGAACCTGGTACGAAATCGTTCTTTCACTTCAACACTCGAAGGCGTCAGGCCAAAAGCCAAATTGGCTTCCCAATAAAATTGAATCATGAGTATGGTATAATTGAATCATGACTCCTTAGAGAGAAAAATTTAATTATCGTGGAATTGGGATTTGGTTGTCATTCATTCATTAGAAACCAGCGTAATGTTTTATTGTTCTGTTGGTAAGTTAATTGATTTTGAAAATTCGGCCTGGTTTGTGTTGGCCATTTTGTGCACGTTTTCTTAGATGAACCACTAGGAGGAGGCAATTTATCAGCAGTTTGTATTACTGATAGGCAACTTCTGAAGCAAGCAATTATCGTGGTCTAGCGCAATTGAGTTCGCTAATCTGGTCAGTACGGATTTTATCCAAGGGAGTTTTACACGCTCAGCCAGCGGTCATGCCGTGCGTGTATGAGGGAACTGGCAAGCGGTTGGTGCGAAGGATCGGGTTGCGTTGGGGTCACGGCCACCGTTTCGGTGTTCCATCACTTCGTGGTCTGTTATTCGGTCGGGTCATTCGTCACTAGGCGGAAGCAGTGAAAGCTGTTTCAAGTATTAAATTTGTTTTTTGAATTATGGTTTAGATTGTCTTTTTTGCTAAGCTTATTTTATTAAGTGCTTCACACAAATTAATTTATTATTGTAAAGTACCTCATGTATTTATGATATTATATTAAATATTTTAATAAATCTTAAATAATATGCTCTGTATATGGTTAAATATTCATATTTAATTAGCTTAGACGGAAATATTTGAATATCTAATTATGTATGAATTACTATTTCTTTTGAATAGTTATATGATAAATATTTGAAAAACGTAATAAAGTGATAATAAAATTATTATGGTTAATTGTTAAGTTCTATAAAACGCTTATTGATGATATATGCTGTGCTTCATAATTAATGAGACACAGAAGAACAATAATTTCATCAAATTAAAATATTTTATTACTCACACGAAAGTTTTAAGTTAAATTTTCAAATACTCTACGTGTTTTATTTCAAGATTTTCAAGATGTAACTGCCTACCACCTTACAATCAACGCGTCTCCCTCAAATTTGTATTTTTCTATTCTTTTTTTGTTCAAAGCAAAATAAGTTTGTTAACAAAGCATAGATTGTCTAAATTCCTTAAAGAACAACCGCTTGCTTTGAGACAATTATGTAAATTCATGCAAAACTCAACCCTTGTCCTACGCGATCGCATAAGTCCAAAGTCTTTATAGATTCGCTCGATTGACTTTGTATAATCCCACCCTTCTCTTGTTGTCACCGTTCCGGGTACGAAATAAACAAGTGAAATTTTTCATATATCTAAAAGCGCATTAAAAACTGAATTGATGCAAACGTAATGTTCTCCACATCACCATTAAATCGTTACCACAGGCGTGTGAAGTGCCGACGTCATTTTAATTTTGCATATAGTCACAAAGAGGACACAAGTAACAAAACATATGGTACTCGAATTAACGTCAACATTATATTGACAAGTGTTGAAAATTTCTTCAACATACAGCAAGCGGTTTAGTCACAACAAATTTTTAAAATAGTATGGTGTTCAGAAACATGGTATTGAATCGAGAGAATTTTAGAATGATATTATTTAAAAAGTTTCGAAGAAGTTTATCGCAACAACAATGGCTTGCCGAGTTGGTTGCTGTTTTTTTGTAATGAAATACCACATCAATCGACAATTTCTAGAGCAAGTCCACCAAAATCAGTGGGCACCCACGAAAATGTTAATGCGGTGCGCGAGATGATTAATGAAGATTGTCATGTAACCTACCATTGAGATCGAGAGTTCCTTGGGCATTTTTAAGACCCCAATTTAAAAAATTTTATCTGTTGGCAGTTGGAACAAATGGCAGTTCGTGTCAGTTGGTTCCGCTCCAAAAATATGTACAGAATCGTTAGTGGTGATGAGTCATATATTTATTCTTATGAATCCGAGAATAAGCGCCAGTCTGTTGTATCGGTGTTTGAAGATGAGAAGAACCCAGCCAAAGTCATCCGTTCCCGCAGTATGTCGAAAAAGATGGTCGCAACTTTTGTTTCAAAATCAAGACATGTGGCTACAGTTTCTTAACAAAATCGAAAGACGGTAACTGCTGATTTGTACACAATGGTTTGTTTGCCAGAAATCATTTCTGAGCTGCGAAAAAGCAACCCACAGCGTGGGATCATCCTTCAACATGCTCACACCGCTCGACAAACATTTGAGTTTTTGGAGCAACAAAACATCAAACTAATCATCCTCCGTACAGCCCTGAAGTAAGTCCCCATTTTTTTTTTACATTTCCCTCTGCTTTCCAAATGACTATTTCGAGCATTCCCATTGAAGAGCGAAATAAGTGCTTTAGCAATTGCTTTGAGCGAATGCAAAAGTGCATCGAGAATTGCGGCAAGTACTTTAAAAAGTAATAAATGATTGAAATTTGAAGTACTGCTTTTTGTTAAAGCTATATGCAAAATTATAAAGACAGCTCTCGTACTACTGCGACACCTACGACTAAGCGCAAATGCGTTCCTTCTATAATTTTGCATTTAATACCTCACATAACCCAGTGGGTGGAAAAGACGACAGGCTATGCTTGACAGTGGGACGCTTTGGACAAATTTATATTTAATATTTTACTGTCACGGATTTAGGTGTGAGGCAGAGATAGTGAATACAGTAATATGTATCTGCCACTGGCCATTGCATTTATGAAACTCAAATTTTCCAAGTATATAGAGCTCATAGAACGTAAAACATTTGCTCCTACAAATTTTTTCGTAAACCCACTTGAACCGTGTGTGTAGAGCCGAGCGGCAGCCGGGCGCCAGGTTTTGGGGGCGGCAAGTAATTGAGTGTAAATAATCCTGTGTGTGTCCTGTGTGTGTGTATCTAATATAGGTAAATATAGGAAAATATAGAAGTTTTATTTAAAATAGAGTTTTTATACAGCGAATTATTAGAACCGTCATGTTAAAAATGTGTTACTGAGAAGCAAAGAGGGTACCAAATGCAATGCTACAGTTGTTATCTATTGTTATCTGACTTATTTTTTTTTAATGTAAAATTGTAAGGAGAATTTGCAAATTTGAATATTAGTATCTAGTTTCTATGATCTATTATACGCGTTCTACTATAAAATATATTGCTTTCTGCAAATATATATCCTGACCTACGACTGAATCTTAAGTCCTTTGCAGCGGCGTTAGAACCGATTTCGAATTCATTAAGGAATTCGGTAGAAAGACGAACGAGCGGACGTACATGTTCGGATGAAAGCAGGAAACTCTTGGGCCGATAAGAAAGTTTCCTGACTTCCGGTTGTTATGCCTACTTACCTTGTTTCACACGAAAATGCCAAACCTGTTTGCATCCTAGATACTCGTTGTGGCTACGTTGTCTATTTTATAGAAAGGGAATTAAACGCAATGATATAGTAACATTATTAATTCATACATACAAAAGAATATATTTATTCTTAATTGTTGTAATTGATATCAAAATAAGAAACATTCCCTTTTTTCTTTAATTTATGAAGTAATTGTCATGGGATATATAACTATTGGTCAAAAAAGTTGAAAACATCAAAAATGTCAAACATTAAACATGTTAATGTCAAATCTAAAGAATCTCAAAAGTATCACTTATTATTTTGATATTAATGTGTTATTCTTACGCAATATTTACAAAGGGAAAGAGAATATTTATATTTTGTTGTGCTTAAGGCTTACCGCAAAACAGGAAATCATTATGATTAGAATGTTCCTCTTTTATCGTCTATTATTTCTGCATAACATATGTTGCTGGTTTTCCTTCAAAAAAAGGAATACTAATAATAGATCTAACTTACCAAATTCGATGGCCCCAAATTGCTAGAAGGAAATTTCAGATTCCGAAAAGAATTCTTTTGGGAATAAGGCAACGGAAGAAGCTTTAAATATCATCAACTTTGAGGTGGCTACAAACGTAGCTGCGAGCTTGTCATGCATGCTTGATCAATCTATTTCTCAAAGCATGCACAATTTCCGTTCACCACAGGCACAACTATGCTTGAAGAAGCGCCAGTGTGTTTATGACCTATGTCCAGCTCGTAAGATTCTGCGCTCACTTTTGCGGCATTTCTTCTTGTTCAAAAAAGATAAATCTGAAGAAAAATAAGTGTCATGGGGCATCAGAAGTGGGTGGCGTAAAATAGGGATAGTTTAACTTCTTTACTTTGATCAACACTTACGTCAGTCTGATGATCGTCTACAGAGTAGCCAATGATCATTTCCAAATTGAATTTATGTGCAGTTAGTTTTTATCGATAGTCGCACTAGCCTTTAGTACCGCTTCGAACTCAAGGTCGATTCATATTTCGGCGTTATTCGTATGTCTTCTATGAGCCAAGTTTGGTTATATTTATTGTGGTTGAAACACTTCATATCCACAGCGGTGAGTTTGTGAATTAAAATGATGTGTCTGCTTGCATTATGTCTGGAATCTGCTTGCATTATGTCAGGGACATTCGCAAGAATTTACCTCAGATTATAATAAACATAATTTTGGAGAAAATTTAATTTAACGGGGTCACTTTGATCAGGAACTGGATTACCATTCATCCGTTGATCAATACTTCCCCATTACATAGATCGCGTTAAGTAAATTCAAAAATAATAATTTTGTTTTTCTAGAATAGCCACGTAAGCATAAGAGAGTCCTCAGCAGCCAACAATAGCGCAATTATACCCCGGAGGCGATAGAAGAAGCTTTGCAGACAGTAGTCGACGTGACATCCACAAATTGCGAAGCTTCAAGGCGATTTAAAATTCCTTTTGGTACAGTGCACAACAAATATAAAGGAAAGCACGGAAGCGTACTAGGTTGATCAATAGTCTTCACTAAACATGAAGAACTGCACATCCTTCGAGCCAAGTGTTTGGATTGGTGATATCCATTAAATCTTATGGACATAAAATGGTGGCAAAGTATTATTTGGACAGTACGGGTAAAACCATGGATACTTTTAAGAAGAATCTTCGTGGAGTGGACTAGACGTACAGTCTTATTAATATACATAACAATTCGTTTGGACAAAGACTGGTCACCACTATAAGACAAACGAGAGCTGAAGCATCACGAGAAACTCTAGAGATGTTGTTTGACAACTTTGAAAACACAATAATAAATCTTCCAAGTTCTAACATATTCAATTATGATGAATCTAATTTATCAGACGACCCATGAAATGAACATGAAGTTTACAACCGTGGCCTAAAATACATAGAGAAGGTTATGAACCACTCAAAGAGCTGTACAACATTTATGATATGTGGTTCGCCCGATGGCAGGTTATTACCACCCTACATTGCATTCAAACGGGTCTATCTGTACGACTTTTGGAAGCAAAATGCACCAAAAGTGCTTCCTTGCTGTGATAAGCCATGCTGCAACTTAGTTACACGGTTCAATCGCAAGACAAGTGGATAGATAGGTGGCGCTACTTTCAGAAATGATTTACGAGCTCTTTTCTACCATACGCTAATCATTTAGAAGGTAGAAAAGCCTTAATAGGTGATAATTTATCATCACATATGAACGTCGATGAATTAAACATGTGTTCAGAAAATGATATTGACTTTGCCTATTTAGTCCCGAACGCCATGCACCTGTGCCAACCCCTAGATGTCGGGTCCTTTAGGCCAATGAAGGAAGTTTGGCGCGCTATACTCTCTTAATGGAAACTTCAAAATATACAACTTTCAGCGGTTTCCAAAGAGACGTTTGCTACTTTTTTGAAAAGAACTTTAAATATTATGGATAAAAATCTGCATAAGTTAGCAGGAAGTCTCGAGAAGAAGCCGACAATATACAATGAGCAATCAAACGAAACTTGATAAATTCATTTCGTTCTTCCGGTATTTTTCCACTGGATCATCGTCAAAAAGTTTTAAAAAACTTGCCACGAGAAGTGGAAGCAAATTCTGCAGTGGGGTCGAAAATGTTCTGTCTGCTCTTCTAAATGAGAAAAGATTCGGGGCATCAACCCCACCACAGAGGAAGAAAAAATACCCAATATCGCACCTGGATGTAGCATAACTACGGGAACTGCTAGAAATGTGGCGGATAATAATAATTTAGACAGCGGCTCTGAAGATAACAACTTGTTATCCAGCACAGAGAATTTGAATATGAGCAAATATCTGCAGGAGGTTTCATCATAGGTCAATACGTTTTGGAAAAGTTTTTTTCGCCGCGATGAAAGAAAACATACAAATATTTCGGAAAAATGATAGAAGTCGATCCAGAAATTATTGTGCAGGGCATGACATCGATTGGAAAAAATAAATTTAAATTCGTTGCTGATGATGTTTCAGTTATCAAAAGCAAAGACATAATTAAATGTCTCGACGATCCTTCAATGGAAATGGACTCTGATGGGAACATTTAGTACAAATTTGACTTTGATATTGAATTTTTCGAAATCTAGAATATAATATTTTATTATGTTAACCCATTTTGTGAAAATTTTGAAAATTTAAAACAAACAGAGAATTTAGAAACGGTGACTTATTCTCGGGCCTTATAGTTGTAAGAGAAAGTTTGTCTTCTTGCTTTAAACAGATTTTTGAGTCAACAAGATAATATTTTCATTTGTTCAATCTTGATTAGACTTAAATTTGATCAGACCATTTTATTTCCTTTTTATCAAGAGATACTTGATTTAAAAATGCCATATTCTCAGGAAGTATTCATACGCAAAACCCGACATATAATGTTTTTTGTTTTATCTATACTCAAAAACAAAAAAAAAAGTAATTCTGTTTTGAAAATAAAATTAGATTTACGTATGCCCATTTACCGCACCCACGAGATATTCCTCTTCGGATACCAACTTACTAAATAAAAAGAGTTAAAGAAGAAATTTATTTGAATCTTTTGTCAGTTGTGAAATCATTCATGAAAAAAAAGCCGCGGTCTTGTAGGAAATAATAACATCTTACGAACCATAGTCTGCAACATTTTAATTTCTCGCTACTCGAAGGAGTTATGATTCAACTTAAGTATACCAAAGCCCCTAAGTTTCATTATTCCTGAAACCAAATTTTTTTAATTCTTTATTTATTTTTTATTCACATTGTTGCGAATCTCTTCAAATCTCCCTTATAAATGATATTCATTTTTCACAAATTCATGATTTTGGATCTGAAACAGCAGCTTGGCTTGCACAGGCTTGGAGCTGTTCAGCTGCACAGGTGTTGCAGAGAGAAATGTGCTGGCAGAAGCATAGGTCCTCAAGCTGCTTGTACAATTAAAACTATTGCATAAAATTCTCATCCAACCGCGCTAGTTCACTTGTACAATCTGGTTGTTCAGGCACACTTGTCAAGTATGCAGTTTCGTCTGTAGCCAACATTACACTACAAAAATCATATAATAAACAACATTTCATTACACAAATCCAACTTCACAAAATGAAGTTTATTTACTCATATTTTATAAACAGAAATAAAAATCTGATGAAATGTTTCACTATGAAAATCGGGTGTTAAGTGTGCTGAGATATGGAAGGTTCCCTGTTGTAATGTGTTACATGCAAAATTAAAAAGACAGCTCTGGTACTAATGGTAGAGAATGAGCTAGACGCAAATGCGTTCTCTCTATAATTTTGCATTAAATACCTCACATCACCAAGTGGGTGGCAAAGGCGGCCGTGGGGACCCTATGGACTAGTTTATATTTAATATTTTGCTGTCACAGGTTCAGGTGTGGGACAGAGATATTTAAAACTGTAATATGAACAAGCTACTGGCCGTTTATGAAACTGCAAATTTGAAGTTCAACCTGTGTTGACAATTCTCTGTTATGGATAGATTTGGAGAAAATAAGAATAAATGCAGTTTTTCTTCATGACTGTTTCAACGAATCTTTTATTCCAATCCCCGATGTTGTTCAAATCATAGAGGCTTACGAAAGTATGAAAATAATCTCGAAAGCAGTGACGAGAATTATCGCTCTCAAAGTTAATAAGTTTTGTTGTGGAAAAAATATTTACAAAATGATATTTTTTTATGATTTTTTTACAACTGTGCAGTAAATTCTAAATTTCTTTGGAAGTCCCGAAGGGTGAAAAATATGCTGGACGATGGAAAAAAGGTTATATAACTATTGGAAAGAGAATGGAATACATCTATAGGTGGTTTGTGCGTTTTACGTTTGTAAAATTTTCAGACTAAGAATTCTTCCCCGTTCACGCTTACAGACTTTAACTTGTTATCTATTTAAAAAGTTGGTTCTTGAAACACTATTGACAGTGTTTCAATTGTAGTTTCAAACGAGAGGCATTAAAATATGGATTTGTCACGATCTCATGTCCATATTAGCCACTTTATTCATTACGGTTTATCGAATTATGCTGAATAAAATCGCTTCAATAAATTGCTTAAAATCGTTGACAATTGTGCAATACTAACCGTGATCTAGATACACACTAAACTTTTGCTTGTTTTCTATTGGAAAAGTTTCTTATTGAAAGACTTTTGCCAGCGTGTTAGTTAAAAGATACGTGGTACACATACGTGGTACACTGCTGGTTTACCGGTGGCTTGCTGTTGCACACATATTATACACCACTGTATGGTTGTGTGGAATCTGTTGTTATTGCACTGAAATAAGGGGAAACGATTTTATATATATATCATACGCTGTTTCAATGTTTTGGATATATATTGAATAGCTTTGTTTCTCTTTCTACTCCAGCACCAACCTAATTCCCATATAACTAGGGTCCATACTTCTGGCCAGTGCGCATCGCGGTTAGTTGTAGTCAATCTGAAACAGTAACTCTAGTGCGCAATACGGTGTTGCGCGTCTGTAGCAATTCCTTTTCATTTCATACCTTACTAGAAATGAAAAGGTATGAGGAAATGAAAATCTAGCAACTACGCATCACGGTTAGTTGTAGTCACTCGACAATAGTAACACCAGTGCGCATCATGGTGTTACGTGTTTGTAGCAGACTCCTAAGATTACTACCTTTTCAGTTAGTATATCGTGTATTTAGATTCACAACCACCTTTCTGTGATACTATTAGTTATTTGTACATGATTTCCGAATTATTATCGTTTTATTATTTTATCACCGCACCTTTAAATTGCCAAATATGCACCGCTTTTCTTTTGTTTTGCAGTTAGAATTTATTTCAGCTACCTACAAGAAAAAGAACCTCTTGATAACTCACGTAATCATAGCTATCCCTGCCCTAAATAATCCAGGGACGACCGATGGAACAATAAGAGCAGTTCAAACGTGCGGTCTCATCTTAATCTGACCTGGCGCCCGAGAATGTATATTTCCGAAAGCTGTTGAATTTTGTAGTAATTAAGATATTTGCGCCATCTATGATAGTCGCTAGGACTCCCTGTTAGCAGCGTCGCGAGTAGGAGTCTGTCACATAGTCTATGCCGATGTTCCGAGGAATTAGTAAATTTAGTAATTTTATTATGTAACCGACAAGTTTATCACAATCTCTTACAATATTTCTAACAATTCTTGATGACAGGTTACCTTTAATCCTGCCCAGATCCCTCAAGACAGTCCGATTCTAGAACTATACGCAAAGCGCGGCGTAGAATAAATCCTAGTCAAATACTTCTTTAAAACTTCTTCATCTACTATAAAAAATGAAAGAGTTAATACTAGATTAATCCAATTTGTTAATCGAAGAGAACCCGTAGTGGAATTTAATAATAAATTGAAAGCTGATCCGCAACATCATTCTTGATCTGCGTCTAAAAAAGACCCATCGATACCTTAATTCATCTCCAAAAAAAAAAACTTCTCCAGGACTATACCGAACAAAATAAAGGTCCATCGTTTGAATCGTGAGTTATGGTTTTGGGTTCAAACAAAATCGCATATAAAAACACTTGCAGTTTTTCCTCAATTTTCCAAATTTTTCTCTCCCTTAAAACCTTTTTCGGAATGTTAGGAACATTTTCAAATAGAAATTAGCGAAATCGATCCAGCCCTTCTCAAGTGACGCACTTACAAACGAACAGTATTTAATTTTTATTTTCATTTTCCCGTAAGATGTAAATTGATTTTTTCAGGTAACCACAAAATTAGAAGTGACTGTCATTTTCTCATCTTATCATTTTCTTATTTTGAATATAGATATTTCAAAATAATACATTCTAGTCACAAAACTATCATATTCGCACATTGAAATTCAGAATAATAACATGATTTAAGCAATACCATTATGTAATTAGCTTATGTTCTCCCTCAAGGGAGAATGAAAGGCTCTCTTGTATCACATCTCTCTGTAATCTCCCCCCGCCCTATTCTAATTCCCTTTTTACCTTCTTTTATTTACTTCCATCCTAATTCTTCTTACGATTTAGAATCCCTTTTTCTCCTTTCCCAAACTTTTCCTCCATTGTTCCCCTAACTTCTTGTCATTCTTGTCATTCTCTTATCATTCTCTCTATCCCTTCACATTCTTTGATATAATGGCTCGAGTTCTTATTTCTTCTCGCTTATCCTCTCCTGCTCAATCATCCAATACTTATTTCCACCATCCTCATTTCCACGTTTAAACCTTGCAATCATTCTTTTATCCCCCATAGCTAATTCCGATGCTAAATACTTAGCCATTACCTCCTCTTCTCTTAACCTAAAATACTTAATATTACACCTGCTATCACATAATCTTCTACCTCTCTCCTGCTTTTCCACATCCCTCAACCTTTCGATGGCCTCATTCACTGCTTCATTACCACTCATCATCTTATCAAACCATCTATGCATCCAATCCTCATATTCACATTCATTCTACACTTGATCCATTTATTCTCTCTTATATCTCTACCTACATTAATAATTCCTTCCATATATACTTCCTTCACCACGCTACTTCTTTCATCCATCAATAGCTATCTTTCAAAGTTTACCATCCTCTTCCCTCCGTTTATCCAGCATTTACATTTTCCTAATTCCTGAAGAACCATATCAGTAAGAGTCGTATCTAAACCTAGCATTCTTTTCAAACATTCAACTTGCACTCTCTCAATCATATCTCTTTCTTCCACAGCCCATGTATCATAATACTATTCACAAAAACTTCCATAATCCTCTTTCTCATACCTATAGACTCCCTAAATGTTTTTTCCCATACCTATCTCATTCTCTCCATTGCTTCCCTTTCTTTTTTGCTAAACATTTAATATGTAACCTTACATGACCCATTCTGAGATAAACTGTAACCTAAGTACCTATATTCCTTAACTTTTTTTTATCTTATGCCCCCCTATATTAAATTCGTACTTCCTCAATTCTCTCATTCACTTCTTGCATGCCATTATTTTAGTTTTATCCACATTCACTTTCAAGTCCCTTATATCCATATACCTTTTCATTCTCCCAATCACTTCATTTATAAATTCCATACTACTAGCCATAAGTTAGAAACCACACTTTTTCATTCCAACCCTCAGCCCACCGCTTATCCTTGTCCCGCTTGTCACTTCCTCAAAACCTCCTCCAAATGTGACATGTAAATATTAAACAGACAAGCACTTAGCAGACATCCCTGCGTAATTGCAGTTTTTGTCCCAAATCAATCCGAAACCAAAGCTTCTCTTCACTCTTGCCCTTACAAACGTTATATCATACAATCTCTTTATCATTCTAATCATCTGTATCGAAATACCATGCATTCTCCATTCTCTCCCACAATTTCCCTCCCACTTTCTGTCAAACACAGCTTTAAGATCAACAAAACGGAGGTATATCTTCATAGGTTACATACTAATTACATTGATATAACAAACATATAAACAAAATTAGCTACTTTACATTTATTTCAGTTACAGAATAAAAAACCGCACGTCAACTTTACTGCATGAATTTTATATGTAAGATTAATTACACCCGATAAAATATTCGCTTTATTCTACGTATCTTCCACAAGTTTTGCATAATGTGGGACTATTTCGCGTTTATTTATTTATATATGTACAAATTTTTTTATAAACGGCCAATGCCTAAAATTCAAAGTCATACGAAAGCTCAAAAACAGAACGGAACAGAATACAACAGAACAGAACACGATGAATGAACTTAACAGAAATTCACCCCGTGTAGTCCACCACGCAAGCACGGTGAGTCGGTCGCTCGAATGCCCGAACGCGAGACCGTCTCTATGTAATTGATGAATTTTAAATAACGTATGTTCACTACATAAATCATTTTTATCCTACCAGGTGGTTCCATAAGATGATTACACCAGCAAAGTTTTGATTAATGTGCTTGCTGTTCGCATTGATATACGTACTCGAATTTTGTTCAGCTTTTCACTAAGTTTTCTACAGCACTATTAAATAATGTTTTATCTTAACATTACAATAAATACTTACATATGTAAAATTTAATCGGTATAAGTCAAACATTGGGATTATTATATTAAGTTGGCACCTTGTAAAAATCTAACTTTAGAATAAAAAAAATTCTCAAGTTGTGTGTGCAATGTTGTGTGAAATTTATATTTTCTCTTGACTAAAAAGTCCGTAATTTTTGTGACATTAAACTCCTTAGTCTGAATTTTGACGCAGAAATAACATACAAATTAATATTTTGCATAACAGAGTATGCACTAAGATATCAAGTTTTTAAAGTTAAAATTAACTCATTAACTCAGTTGGTATTTAAACTGAAAGTTCATACTGTAGCGTTTATTTTCATAACATGACATTCTGTGAATCCGAACTGTAAAAATGTATTCTACTTCCAGTTAAAGCTCATCCAACCCAAAAGAGAATGAAGAGCAATTGTTAAGTTAGGATGTAGCTAGCATTTATAAGGTTTCTATACATAGGTATACTTTATAATTAGACAATAAGGATTAGAACCCTTACTTGAATACAGCCAAAGATTTAACTTTAATAAAGTTTTATGACTTCTACTGTAGATAAATTAGCCAGCAACTTAAAACCGGACCAATACGTTGAAGTTCGTCGTCATTTTCCGAAACCTGACGAATTTCAGTTGATGATACGTAAAGGTATATTTCCCTACGAATACCTTGATTCCTTTGAAAAAATACTCGAAACGAGTTTACCACCAAAGTGCTCGTTCTATAATAATCTTACTGGAGAAAATCTATCGCATTCTGACTGCCAACACTCACAACTGCGCAATTAGTATAGTCGACGTTCAAGTGTAAAACGCTTGGCGACTATATGCGACTATACTTGAGTACCAATGATCTTCTTTTGGCTGATATTTTTGAAAGTTTCCGATCCGTATGTTATAATGCGTATGGACTCGATTCTGCTCAGTACTATACTGTCCCGGTCTATCTTTTTCGGCTGCTTGAAAAATGACAAAAAATTTATTAGAATTGTTAACAGACGTTGATATGCTCCACTTTCTTAAACATGCAATTCGTGGTGGCATATCAAATTGTATACATCGACATGCACGAGCAAATAACCCGCTCATCAGCTATCCCCATTATTCATACAATCCAGCTGAACCTACCTCCTATCTCGCATATTGGGATGCCCATAATTTGTATGGTTGGTCCCTATCTCAACCGTTGCCATATGGTGGTTTTGAGTTTTTATCGTCAGACGACATTGAACATTTTGATTTTTAAGTATAGCTTCGGAATCCAGCATAGGTTATATACTGAAAATGGACGTTAAATTTCCTCACAACTAGCATGATGATCATAATGATATGCCTTTCCTGGCAGAAACTATGATCCCATCCACATCAAAATTTAATCAAACAAAATTAATCCCGAATTTAATGAATAAAACCAATTATGTACTGCATCATCGTACTTTACAACAGGCTGTGGAAAATGGGCCCACAATGTCAAAAATCCATAGAATTTTTAAATTCAACCAGTCCAGATGGTTGGAACCCTATATTTCTTTAAATACTTCGATGTGTCAGGCTGCGAGTTACGAATTTGAAAAACATTCCTTAACAACGCCTATATGGTAAGTAGATGGAGAATGTGGAGAAGCGGCATGATATCCGCCTTGTAATATCTTGGGAAAATCAAGGACATCGACTCGGAGCTCGCAGTCTGATTGCGCAATATATCTATATTCTCAGAAACTCTTTCATCTATACACATGCAACGTCAAACACTCATCTACGACAAACAAATCTATGTTGGATTTGCTGTAATTGATCTATCGAAATGGCTCATGTATGATTTCTTTTATAAATACTTGAAGCCCACGTATGCTACAAAAGTAAAATTGTGTTATATGGGTACCGATTCCTTCACGTTAAGCATTCAAATTGATAATCTATATAATGACCTCAAACTAAATTTAAATAAATTCAATACATCCAATTATAGCCCATCTAATCCCTATCAGATCCCACTTCAAAATAAAGCAGTTCCCGGAGTCTTTAAGGGTGAAGGGTAGACATTCATTTGAGTTTATCGATCTGCACTCGAAAATGTACTGCCAGATTTCCGAAGCGTCTTTCACGAAGCGCGTCAACGGCATTAAGAAATCGGTGGTACAGAAATCGATCACAGCCGATGATTTCCGAAGATATTTCTTCGACCATACTCTTCTTTATAGATCCAAATTATCCAAATTATCGCTTTTCGATGACAAACGGTATATATGCCGGGATGGTGTAACCCCCTTGGCTTGGGGCCACTATAACATACCTTCTCTTATGTCTGAGGATAGCAAATGAGTGTGTGTATGTGTATAGTTTTTGGCAAAAACTTTTTTTCAAAATTTCTATTATCTTACAACGGTTCTAGTAGTGTGGAGTAGTACATTTATTTCATATTTATCTCTATATGTGAATTATTAGTAACTCTCTAAAGTTTTTATTATATATTGTAATTTGATATTTTTATCTGGCGTTTTAAAGATTGTTCAATCTTTCTCATTTATTTATTATATACATATCGCAGTTTTATATCTTTTTATCTAGTGTTTTAAAGTTTTTACAATTTTATTATATATACCTTAAATTTTTGAAAAAAATGAATAAGCATTTGTACATCGTGTGCTTTTTATTTCTACATCTATCCTTGTCTATAAGTCTTCATTTGACTAAAATCAGGTGAGTTATTAAACTATATAAGTGTGTACTTATCTTCATCTCATTTCATTGCAAATGTGGAGTTATTTTTTAAATTTCGCGCTAGTTAGCCATATTACTTTTTTCCAAATGACAGTTGTCAAATTCAATGATCTGTTCCAAAATACCGAATAAAAAATCTGGTATAAATATAGTAACTTTTAAAAAATCTAGTTAGAAAATATCCATTTGAAGTGCGCCCTCTCCGCGGCCCGTTTAAATTTCGCGCTAGTGAGACATATTGCTTAGATTTTCAAAATGACAGCTATTCAAATTTACATAAGCTCAAATAATTCACGCGTCAAATAAATTTTCGCGCCTAGTGATAAATCTAGTAACTTTTTTCCCCCAACCGGATACATCTTGTCGTCCGCCATATTGATTTTTCAAATAACAGCTGTCGAACCCAATATACCGGTTCCAAAATACCGAAAAAATAGCGCTCCATGGAACGGTTATCATTTTAGAGCCTTTTTGGTACACCTCTTGCCGGCTAGTCAGTAGGAACGATCTACAACTATTCATGAATTTAATAGATAAACTACAAAAACCACAAGATTTTATCTAATCTATTAGTTACTCAATAATTTATCTTTACATACAAATACAATTATAACGGGTTAACGAATTGTGGTGACAAATAAAACAATAAAACCAAGTAATAAAATAAATATTTAGCATGATTTATGATCAAACGGAATGAAGTATTGGTTCAACAGCATTTAATGAAGATGCATTTAATGCATTGCATTTAACTTCAAAGAGCATTTAATGAACTCTTTGAAGAGTAGGTAGAATTCTTCTACTATTTATGAACAGCTAAGAGTTGAATATTTAATATAATTATAAGGAATCATTTTCTTCATTTGAAGTCCACGACTTTACTCCTAAGCCATCAACGGCCTGCATGATAGAAATGTAAATTTATATTATAAATTATTAATTTATGAATACAGTCAGCACTACATCAGATAAAGTTGGTAACTGGTGTATCTAATTAGTTCTTGATGTAATGGCATTACCCCAAATGAGAAAAAATTGACATGATATGGCATTATTGAACCATCTGTACAGATATTGGATACAGCGAAGACGGACTATATTGTCATTTAAATACCTATCTACTCTATCTTTTTGTAGATAATGCAGATTCTCTGCATACGGATTAAATGAAGAGTCAAAAGACTTTTCTGTTATTTATGTACATCAAACAACTAAATTTTTTATATAATTAGGTACGTAAGACCAATATGAAAACCAGCATTATAATTTAATCATAAGAAATGTCGTAAAATATTTTTAATTAATTAAAAACATCAATTAACAACTTCACTAATGTAGTGCTGGTTGCATTCATAAATTAATAATTTATTATACAAATCAGCATCTCTATCAAGCAGCCGGTTGGTAGCTTAGGAGTAAAGTCTGTTCCCCTAATAAAGAAGATGCTGATGATCCCTTATAATAATAGGTGAGATGGCGCCATACATCTTGAACCAACCGTTTTTTAAAAACACATCTGTTATAATTAAATTATAACGCTGCTTTGCTTATCAGTATTACGTAGATAGAGTTAATATTATTTTAATAATATTAACTCTATCAAGGCAATGAAAAACTGCTAAACTATAAACGAATTTAAAATCAATAAACGCCGAAATAAGCTACGCTTAGCTCATTTCAGATGCCTTTGGGGACCTCTGGTGTGTGGAGCTTGCGTAAATCAAAGTGATTGTTCCCACTCTTACTTATTGAACGTCCATTACACAAATGATTTTTTCAATGGTCTTTTTCTAACGCATTGGCATAAAACTGACTTACGCAAGAAATTACATGGGATTTCTCTTCAGCGCCCAGTTCTTCTATTCCGTGGAAAAGTTTTATTCCCCTCACGGAACTTATAAGATCCATGGTTCCTGTGTTTACTCACACGTGTTCAATTAATCGAATTTCCCTTAGATTATATATTTAAAATGTTTAAAGATCAGTGCATTAGAATCTAAAAAAATGGATTCATTTAACATCTTTTCTGGCGTTACAATACTGAATCAATGCCAACACAGCTAACCAGTAAAATATTTTTCAACCTTAGTGTTTAATGTACCTCCAATTTTAATGTACAGTTCCTAATCGGTACCATAGAATCAGTTATTTATATGCATGTATGGTTCGTATTTTTGTCTGGAAATTCATTATATTTTTAGATTCCTAATAAGGCTTAGAAAAATATTTTGGGTTGAAATTTTGAATAGAGTAAACTCTAATAATCTTGTTGCATCTGACGTAACCTAGAAACGTAAGGTCCCTAGAGACATAGTTTCTTTTTCTAGAATGTTATAGCCTTTTAATCTTAATGCCATAAACTGTAGAATTGAGAATTAACTCAAAATTTACCCAAATAAAGATTACAAACACAATACCTATCAAGAGTATCTTTTGATGGATCCAGAAATTGGGTAATTAAAAAATGTAAGTACCAAGGAAAAGTTAAAAATTGGTTTAACCAATAGCCAATACAAAAGCAAAGTAGCAAATGCTCGTCAAAACAACCAAAATGGGCGTTGAAACAAAATCAAAGCAACTACTGGAAGCAACTCTAATAATCCATGCACGTTGTCTACTTTTAACAATTATCTGAAATAAAATAATAGGGAAAACACCAGAATATCCAAACGTGAATGAAATAGTGGAATCCCTGTTTCCTTCACATTTGGAATGGAATATTGAGGAAACAAATTCTATGTTGATCATGTCCCTCTATTTGAAGAGAAAACCTACAAAAAACAGCCAAACGCTTAACTACCGGTAAGATAGGCGAACTCGACAGGAGTTCCAACGTGGTGATCAACTTACTGATAATGGATAATTCCCAAATGTGATTAATTGTGTCTTACGAACGGGTTCACCGACTAGAAAATGACGCATCTTCTGCTAGTCCTAAAAGTCAAAAACACAGTGACTCAGTGACTATTCACCAAAATAAGTACAGGCCAATAAACTTACTGGACAACATTGCTAAGTTGCTGGAAAGAATGCTACTACGAAGTTTAGAAAGATATACCGAACCACATGTTACATATAGACAGACTGCACACGTTACAGAAAATCAATATGAACTTAGACATGGCCGATCAACATTAAATGATATACTATGTGTTTTTATAATATTTGGCGTCAAAAGTGCATTTAATTCTGCGAGTTGGGCCCACTTCCTAGACCAAGTTAGCTCAATGGGCACACCACAATACCTAATACCACTGATAGGTAACTAGCTATCGGATAGAACACTACAATTTCAAACAGAGAGCAACATAAGAAGGAACAAGTTAACTACTGGAGTACCACAAGGATATGTTCTATGGAATGTCATCTATTCCATAATTAATTGGATACTCTGATTAGTTTTCCATATTGGGGGTCTCAGGCGAACCTCATAAACTAGAGCAAGAAATAATAAACAGAGCACTCGCGACAATATCATACTGGATGGCAAGTATAAAGCTTCATATAGCATCAGAAATAACAGATGCAGTTATGCTGATAAGTGAAAGTAACCAGGACCCATTAAAAATCAAGGTCGTTGGATGTCAAATTATGTTCAAAGATACAATAAAATAATATCTAGGAGTCACTTTGGACAAAGGGGCATCGACTTAGCAAACACCTCCCTGCTATAATAGGTAGCGCTAACCAAAAACCAGCGGTATTGTCAGGAATGATGACTAAAGTAGGTGGGCCTACATCCACCAAAAGGAGACTATACTACAGTGTAGAAGAGTCTATTCTGCTTTATGCAGCCCCAATATAGGCGGACTACATTAAAATAAAACAAAATGCAGCATTGATGCTCCCAGCTTTAATTGGTTGACTACAGCATATAGAGCAACGTCGATGGAAGCCTGGAAGGCAATATTAGGAATTACACCAATAATGTACTAGTTGAAGAGCGGATAATGCTGTAGAAAATTTCATGTAGATGAATACTGGAAAATTCTATTAAATGAAGCAAAACAGGCTGATTGGACATGAATATTGATCCCAGATATAAAACGATGGATGGATTGGAAACGGAGCCAAATTTTTTTTCTCAAATAGGTACTTACGGGGTATAGTAAGTTTCCCTCGCACTTTAACAGAATGGGGAATTAGAGAGTCCAGAATGCTACTACCGCTCCGACACATATGATAATACGGAGCAGGCATTTTTTAAATATCGCATGTGTAGAAGAATGCACAATACTAGAAAGGATACTTGTATCACGAAACATAATTTAAAATTCACAACATGCTGGAATCTAACAAAAACCGGACTACACTAAATGACTTCATCTCAGAAATTATAAGAACAAAAGATTTATACGCGCTCAAAGCGCTAGGTGCGTTTTCACATCTAGAGTAATATTCTGATACTCTTTTATGGATTATACAGCTCTACGCTGCAATATATGAGAATTTATTGCAGCGGTTTGAACTATGTTTTCAAAGAGTTATAATGACAAGAAAGTCAAGGAATTTAATATTGAAACCGATCTGATGCCTTTTATCTTTGACTAGTTGATTTATAAATAAACAACTACCTAATAGCGTGAAAAAATGTATACTACATGAAATAAATGCAGTTCGAGTTTCAAAAGAAACCAAGCTTGTTCTCTAGAGAGAATCAAAAAATTTTGAATTCAGACTACACGTCAAAATGAAGAAAAGTAGCAGAATACGTTACCAAGAAGAAGAGATGAGCACATAAGTTACGAGTGGAAATATTCGAAGTGAGGAGAAAGTTTCAAGTGCATAGAAAAGACATTAACTGCGCTAAAAGTTTTTTACTCTTTCCGTCGAAACGAAGAAAAGTCTTTCTAGTAGTTCAAAGTTAAATGTTACATAGAGAGAAATGTGTTACTGCTAATATGATATATAAACGTATGATGTACGAAGTGGAAATCTAAACTTTACAGAAAACTATAACAAGTAGTCAATTTATTCAGAATTTTAAAGTCTCTGACGACATTAAAATAAATCCTATATTCGCATATATATGATAAATTCAGTAAAGGCTTCAAATTTCTACAATTTTATAAGATAAGTTACTTTCGGAAATGAAAAACAATTGACTCAAGTATGTTGTTGCAAAAAACGGATCATTGAATAATTAAGACAGGAATATTTATTAGAATCCCTTGCGAAGTCAATCTGTATTCAATGTAGATAAATAAGCCTTCATAATAGAACCTATCTTAATTCAGTGATTCCAAAACCCTTACCCCTTAATTGAATATTCCGAAATACGAAAACATAGTTCAAACTATGGATCTTTCCACTCTAGTCACAAATTTTCGGGAATACATCCTAATGAATGAAATAAATCCATTAACACTTCAATGTGTTCGAATTTCCAAAAAATTTAATTTCCCAAAATATTAGGTCTCGAAAACACGCAATATATTTTTTTAATAAAAACTATGTATGAAAAAAATATTTCATCTTTAAAAAAAATTAGTAACAGAAAAATCCTTCGTATGGGAGAAATTCACTAAACAGATGAATGATTGAGCAAGATGGTGTAATCGCTGTCTAACTCTTGAGAAAAAACAGGTGACTGTAGTACGAAATTTCAAGGCAGACTGCTATCAAATACATTTTCCGATGCCTACACCATTTAATTAGCTTGAGTTATGTTTATTACTGCGGTGAAATATTAAAATATCGCGGTACCTAGTGAAGTTTTGAGTGCGTTGTGGACTTAGCGCATAGCATAATGACTGGTACTTCCTACAACTTTGTCACACTAAACTTCGTATTGTGAAGCTTCGGAAGACTAAAAATTCATTGCTTATTTTCAAGCAATGTTCGTCTCGTATTTTGTACTTACTGGCCTCAATAAAGTCTATGTAGATACTTGCATTGTGTTGTTAGCAATTTAATTCACGAGAAACTTCCATGAGAAACTTCCAGATTTTTGGGTTAGGGAATTTAGTCCGGGTTAAAATTCACGTAAATTGGATTTTTTAAGTTTTCCTCATAACAAGAAACTGTACTCATTAACACTGGTTTTACTGTTGGAATCCCACATTTTCGTTTAACTATTTATTCCCGAAACAGGTTTTGTTTCAACTTTAATTAGCAGAGAGTTGTGTCGTGTTGGATGCGTGTATTACTGTGAAAGTTTCCAAGGTTTTTTAGACCTTTGTTAAGTGACCAACAATTTAAACGTATTATAAACAAAGTATTAATTAGATGAAGCAGGTCGCCTTCGAAAGATGTGTAACAAATATGAGAGACTAACAAATCACAAAAAATGTCGATAATCCGCGGGTAATGGCCATTTCGGCTATAAGGTATTAAGCTATATCAACATCCTTATTTTCAGAACGTCATTGTATCTGCGTAACTGAATACACACTTACTCTGAATCTGAACCTATTACATCAAATAAATATTATTTTATTAAATCTTCTATATATGTTTAAAGTCTGTTGGTCGACATATGCAAGGTGTTATGCATTAATATTGAATTAATTCCTAAACCAGATCTGATTTTGATGATCTGTTTCTACAAGATTATTCCAACAAATGAGTACTACCCTAGTTACTGTAGAGAAATCAGTTTGTATGGTATTAGCGTGTATTCAAAGTATTGAAAACATGAAACGGACTATAGAGCCACGTCGTTACTGACACCACTGGTATCTCTTTGTTTGTATACGAGAGCCGTATACTAGCATATTATAACTAATTTTATGGATGGGTATCGTCGTTTAGTGGCACAAATATATTAATTAATTATTTAGATAAAGCAGGTCGTCTTCGAAAAATGTGTAACAAATATGAGAGGTGGATGGCCATTTCTGCTATAAGGTATTAAGCTTTATCAACACCCTTATTTTTCATAACGTCATTGTATGTGCGTAACTGTATACACACTAATTCTGAATCTGAACCTATTACATCGAATAAATTTTATTTTATTAAATCTTCTATATATGTTTATTAAAGTCTGTTGGTCGACATATGCAAGGTGTTTTGCGTTAATCTTGAATTAATTCCTAAACCAGATCTGATTTTGATGATCTGTTTCTACAAGACTATTCCAACAAATGGGCACTACCTTATTGTACTACTTATTGTAGAGAAATCAGTTTTTTCGCGGTTCATCGACATTTTTTCTGATTTGTTAGTCTATCATATTTGTCGTGTCATTAAAGGACGATACCCATCCATATGAAGTATTAATTTTTGCTATTTGGCGAACTGTGATATCATTAGAATTTCTTGCGATATTATTTGGTAATATATTCTGGTAATATTGGTATTCTTTTGTGAATTTTATTTGGTGATATAAAGAGGGGTGCTGAGGCCAATCTCATTTAAGAGAGGTACTAATTTCCAGCATAGTTGGGATCGAAGTTCTTATGAGAGGAGAGTTGCAAGCCTTGCGAATATTGTATTTTATTCACTGTATAAAACATCCTAGCTAGTTGCAATTATTTCTAGGATAGTAGAAACACCATTTCAATGCTAAGAGATTGTAAATTTATTGGCCACCTGCTTGTGATTCAATAATTTGACTGAAACGAGAAATTAGATTTCAATAAATGAATTTTTGGACATTACTTACATTGAAGTTTTCATGTTGGCTTCCGATCTAATTCTTAATACAAATATTCCATTTTAATACAAATATTCAGTTTTACTATTGAGTCATAAAGAAATTTGTATCAATATTTAGACATTGTATTTCATACGTCGTAGATGGCATCTAACCAATATTTAGTTATTATTGATTCACTAATATTGCAAATAGTGGTTGTTTTAATTTGTGTGTACGTCGTTCATATATTTATCCGTGGTCTAGGTAAGGATTTCTGACGCCCTTTTCATCTAGCGACTGTGGCCTAATTCAGGACATTCTACGAGCCAATTTACATCTTGTCCACAACAAACTACGACTTAGCCGCCGCATTAGATCTTCAGCGGAAAATCGAGCTTTCCTCAGTTGGGCAAGTTTCAATGTTAAATTCAATTTTAAAGGAAATATGACATTGAATTAAAGAAACACAATGGTAGGTCGCCGGAAAAACGATCTAAATTGTACAATGAGAGCCAAAGTTTTAAGATTTTGTAGGTTCCCTTGGCTGTAAAGCGAATGATATAGCGTATGTCTTATCTGCAAGCTATCAGCTTACCATCATTTCTAAAAGAATTCCACTCAGTTCCAGTAGTTCCAGCAGTTCCAGGTTGAAGAGGTTGATAAATCTTAAAGCCTCCTTCAAATAATTTCTCCAATCTCCCTAAAATATATAGAATCCCAACAGGGAGTGGAGTTTTAGTTAAGGTAAAAATCCCACACTGGTGGATGCACGGGTATCCTTCCCCTTTTGAAGCTTTCTCCACTTCCTACGTTAAACAAAAAAAAAAAGAATCACTGAAAAGAATCTTAAAGAAGGACAAATATCACATAAGATACAAATATCAGAACACAATAGGACCAAATTTTTCTCCAAACTAAACACTAAACTCGAGACACTATTAGAATCAAATGTAATATACAAAACACCATGCAAAAACTGCACAGGACAATACATAGGACAAACGAAACGAAGACTGAAAAGAAGACTAATAGAACGCAATCGAGACCAAAACAAATACAAAAATATAGAAATAAAAAACAATAGCACATCCCTAGCCAAATACAGTAACCCAACAAAACATGATTTCGACTTTTAAAATACTACCATACTTCACATTGAGAAAAATTACAACAAAGACTTTGGCTAGAGATACTACATATCATCATCATCAAACAGCCTGTTTCCCGTCCACTGCTGAACATAGGCCTCTCAATAATCCCCAATTTTATATCGAGATTTATATCGAGAGGAAATCAGCTATTTCCTATCACGCTGGCCAGTGCGGGTTGATAGGAGGTCAAAATTAGAACGATATTTCCTTCGTTCTAGGTTGAAC
>WYDF02256201.1:0-19895 GCA_009867245.2 Adranes taylori
AGGCAACTTATATATCAGGATTTGTTTTGGCCACCTGTTTGCTACCGTCGATCGATTCATTCGTCATCGGGTAGATGGAGCCTGCTGGATGTGTTTATTAATTTCTTTTCCGCTTTGCTGGCGGTCGCATGTTTAATTGAGTATTTGATGTTTCGTGGTTAAACCTATACGCTGGCATTATTTAATAAAGTAAATTATGAAATTTATATTACTTATTACTTGTGTCTCGAGACACAAGTAATTTTTTAGATACAAGTAATAAGAAATATTAATTTCATAATTTACTCTAATACTAAATTTTTTGGTTATAGATATGATTATTGCACTAATATGCACGAGCCTTTCTTTTTGAACTTCTGTCAAATTATGCGGAATCCATTGGGAATAGATCTTTTTGATTGGGGAATAGATCTTCGCGATATTGACCACTATTGACAGCACGACGACGACGAAATTCTGGAAATTAGTTGTAAGCAATCTTTTCTGATAGTGTTTCATTACTGAAAGCTGAACAAAGCGATTCGACGCATTACTTACTTAATTCCTTTCACCCTTATCCAGAGCATATGGCTTCAATGAAGTTTCTCCAGCGCACTATATTTCTGGCGAGCACTTTCAGTTCTGTAAAAGTCTTTCCTTCCTTCTTTGTTTCTTCATCCACATTCCTTCTCCATGATGGCTTTAGTCTTCCACGTTTCCTTTTTGCCTGCGGATTCCAGAACAAAACTTGTCTCTCCACCGCATTCTGGTTTTTTTCGGAGTGTATGACCAAACCACCTCCATTTTATTCTCTTGATTTGAATGGAGATGGATATTCTCTCGTTTCCCTCCATAGATCTTCATTAGATATTATATTTGGCCAGAAGATTGAGAATTTTTCTGAGGCATCTATTCAGGAAGACCTGCAAGAATTTTTCTGAGACATCTATACTGGAAGGTCTGCAAGCTACTGGTGATTTTGGAGGTGACCTTCCAAGTCTCACAACCGTACAATAGACCCTCCAGAGTGGATACAGCTGAATGAAATCCCCCATTTGCCTTTCGGATTCTTGCTCTGACATCTGATCTGACACTATACTCCCAAGGTTCGTGAACTCTTCTACATTTTCGATGTCCTCATTGTTCACTCTCAGTGTTCTTACATCTCTTGTGTTTATCTTCATAATCTGTGTCTTGGAAGAGTTTACTTTTTGACCCACCATCTTGGCTTCGAAATTGACCACTAATGACAGCACAACTACGACGTACGTTAGGAAACTAGCTGTAAGCAATCTTTTCTTTTGGGGGTTTCATTACTAAAAGCTGAACGAGATGATTTGACGCATTGCTTGCTGTTGAGTTATGCATTTACTATAATCGTAAAAATATTCCAACGTAACTTTTCACGTGAGTTGTCGCTGTTGTAAGAATAACAAGTATCAAATTTTATGAAAATATTAACGTCACATTTTACTAATGCCATCCAGTAGTCTTTTATAAAAACCTAAAAGGTGGCCCTCGTACGTCGTTTTTGCTCGCATTCGCATTGATATCAATATATTGATTTATTATTATTAAAATGATTTATAATGCTAAATGCATTTTCTTAAGAAATAGAAATGTATTAAACGGTCATTCAATCGTTTGAGAATGATCGCTTTTATTACCGCTACTAGATTTTCAAACAATTTGAAATATTGATGACGTGAAGAAGTCAAAATGATTATCTCATTGTTATGTAATGTAGTATTAGATGTGATAATTCTTAATCAAATCATCATATTAATCACAAATGTTATTGTACTCGCAATAAGTCTAGAACCAGTATCAAATTATTCTGAGTAGCAATGTTTTTACTGATTTGGAAAAAGTTGCACTAGAATTTTATCAAAATATAATGCATAGATTATTCATAATTGTAACAGATTTGAGCATATCAATTTTTCTAACAAAATATCCGTGGATGTGAGCAATAACTAGCTATACGTATAACGTCTAACTAGATCCAAGGATTGCCGCTTCTGTTACATTCCTGTTTTTCATATATGCGAAACTGATGTTTACTTCATACTTTTGACGTCATACATTTTCAGAACGTTTTGTCACACGGGCGAATTTGTTTGGTATTCCATTGAATTAAAAAGTTTCTCTCCACCAATTAATGGAATTAAAACCTGAACAGTTCCCCCTGCATTGATCAACTCACTTAGACTTTTTGTGATGAAGCCATTGTATATAGTTGGTTCGATGCATTTAATTGTCCTCGTAGTTCGCTTCCGGAGTCCATCAAAAATTTGTTGTGGTGACAAAAAACTTCGGTGCCCTTCGGATATAACGGACATCATGTAAGCGATCGTAAACTGCACACTCGGGGAATCACCCGAGTTGCTTTGCTGAATATAACTTTGCACTATCATGACTACTACCTTCATATTGTCGCGTTACATGGAATGAAGCTAGCAGTTTCTTCTCGTTTGAAAATACACATAATTCTTTTCGGCACCACAAAATATTATAATCTTTTAGAGCTAGGATTTTTTAAATTACATTGGGCGTAAAACAAATAAATAAAAATACACTTTATTATTTATTAAGGGATTAATTTCACTCATATTTATTAATAAATCTACCCTCGGTTGTAAAGAACTGTGAAGCAGCTTTAAATAAGCAAATACGGCCCACGGTTTTCTATAAGCATCAACGCATACAACAAATAAACAATAAAACCAGGGATAAGTTTAAACAATCTATTTTCACCAAATATTATTGTGAATTGAAAAATTTAACAATGGAATAAAATAAGTATTGATTCAAATTTATTCTGTTAAAATAAATGCTGATGCAAATTCAACTTAATTTTCCACGCATTCGGAAGTATAATTAAATCTGAATTACTTCATTGCATAAATAATAAAATATAGTGCGGCTTTTATTGATTGAACGAGAATATAGGTTTATTCTCCAAGAAAAAGTTTATTATCAATTAAAACGTAAACATGTCAAATCTTTATTAATATTTAATTCAACTTAATTTCTTAGCTTGTTATAAAATGGAAAGTTAATCACATTGAATAATTGTTATTTATCAGATTAAAATAAATGTGATGAAATTTATTCAGCTTCTATCGTCAAAATAAAGTATACAGTGAAACCTCGATATAACGGACGTCAATTTAATGGACTTCGATTCAACGGACTTCGGATATAACGGACAGCATGTAAGAGATCGTAAATTGCACACTCGGGGAATCACCCGAGTTGCTTTGCCGCACTGCTGAATAAAATGTATCTGAAGGTTTATGGTTTATTCCAACATACCCAATAGTTTATTTTCTTTACTCAAAATGGATGAATGCATTTGAGTGATTCAAATTGTAAATTAAATAAATTTTCGTAACACTATTTTCACAATATGGACATATGGAAACGTATTAATTTAACTTGAAATCAAAAACTTGAAGTGATAAAACAGTTGGAGTCTGGAATATCTGTGTTTCGTATAAGTGAGTAATATGGCATACGAAAGCAAACTTTTTCGGACATTAAAAAAAAACAAACACAAACCAACCAAATTTATGTTAATATGTAATGTAAGTGCGAATAAAACTCCCAGAATACAAATGAAATTGGCACGTGAAACTTCACTTGAAGAAGCTTTATTGAAGTGGTACATACAACAGCGTTCTTGCAGGGTGCCGGTTAGGGCAGTTGAACTAAAATCTGCTGCAATTAAATTAGCAGATCACATCAATATAAATTCATTTAAAGCTACTGATGTACTGAAGGATGGCTCTGGCGTTTTCGCAAAAGGCATGAAATACTTAATAAACGAATTTTCGGCGATGCTGCAAGTGCACCTAAAGAAGTGATTGAACCTTTTCGCCAAAAATTAATTGAACTAATAAATAGCGAAATGTTATTACAGGCCCAGATATATAATGCTGATGAAACAGGTTTGTTTTGGCGTACTTTACCTGAAAAGACACAAGCATTCCAAAATGAAAAACCTTTTGCAAGAAATACCATCAAAAAGAGAGTCTCGGCACTTCTTTGTGCCAATGCCGATGGGTCACATAAAGTGACACCTGTTATTGTTGGCAAGTTTCAAAAACCAAGGTTTAAAACACATAATGAATCGAAATATTGACGGTATTGGAGACTGAAGAAAACGAAGAAGACAGAAGAGGCCAACATACCTTAGAAAATTTGAGAAGTTATAATTTAAAATCAGCTATTATTAATTTTGCTGCTGCTTGGAAAAAAGTAACTGGCCACACTTTTGAAAGTGGTTGGAAGAATTTGTTTGACACAGAAATTTATTTAGAGAGAATAGAAGTTTTTGATTTCTGTAGGAATATACAAAATAATGTTGGACAAGAAGTAGGCGAGGAAGAGGTGTTTGTATAGTTGGAAACAGATTGAGGTGCCCCTGGGTATCACATTATGACCGAAAGTGAAATAGTATTAGTGACATATCATTTGAAGATGATTAAAATGTAATTAGAAAGTAAACTTTCGTTTATAATATATTTCTATGTGATAGTTAATAAATAGCGTTTTCAGAAAATTTATTATTATATAACGGACATTTGGTTATATCGGACACGACCTCGCTTGCATTGGTCCGTCATATTGAGATTCCACTGTAATATATAAAATTAAGGTTACATTGACACTTGAGCGTGATTAAATTGAAGCGACTTGTTAACTATTAATTATCAAAAGCGAATCATTTATGGTTTGAAAAATTAATTTCAAAATCTGAATGAAAAAACCTATGTCGGCTGCTCCGATCAATTTTTATCTTGGTGTTAACATAATTGCTCATGGGACAAAAAACCTGGTTATGTTTTTGCTCTCGACAGCAAACTCTCTTTTTAACTAGTTTTAAGTCTATTTTCCTTCAAGTTCTCGAACTTAGAAGTTTCCTCACTGCCGGCTGTCCACTGTCCTCTTGGCTGAGTTCAACGGACATACCCGAGAAGACTCGAGGCTGACCAACTGTTTATGGCCAATTTAACACCTGGTCATTCGTAATAGAGCTAATAGAATCTTTTTCTATCTTTTCATTGTAAATGAAAGAATTTATTTTGATTCGAATGCATTTTATGAAGGAATAATTGAAATTGAACGCTAATTAGATATAATCTTGGCTAAACTTGATTTATTTATTAATTTCTAATTATTTTAACGTAATTCCCTTTAAGAATTAACCTATTTAGTATCTATGCAGTAGAAACTTGAGAATATAATACAAGTAAATTCCACTTTAAGAAGTAAACTATTTCAGATATATAGGGTGAAATCTCGAGAATTTAGTTTGTCTATACATCCTTATCGTTACAATATGACATGAACATTTTTAATGTTTAATTTAACAATCATCCCAGTAACATGACTAGTGCGATCGGTGTAATGAAATGCTTCATAAATACAATCGCGGCGCTTTAAAAGCTCTTTAGAACATTTTCTTCTTAAAGTCCTAAATATTTCTTCTTATTCCTTCCTATATGTAAAGCACGAACAACGATTTTCAGCTCCAGGAGGGTGTGTTCAAATATTTCTCAATATTTTTGTTATGTTTATTTTATTACATGTCTCATAACATTGTGTTATTGAATACAACGTGTTAAGCATTCAGTTCTTGATTTAGTAATTAGAACGGATACCTGTAGTGATCTGCTTAATCAACCACCATCAGTCCGAACAGTCACTCACGGTTTAAATTTTTGGAGCCTGGTATTTTAACGATGAAACTATTGTATTGGGAAATTAGCAATTTTTTGAATTCCTCTAAAATATTTTATATCTAAAACTCTAAAAATACTAATATTTTAAAGTTCACTCCCTTGTAAACATTGTTCTAAGGAAGCTTTATTGTTTTTAGTGATTAATTAAATAAAAATACTCTTGTTTCTTAGAAATTTTAATCAAAATAATTTCATTACTTACGAATTATATCATTTTTAAGAAAGTGTGATAATTTGTTTATCTAATTTTAGTTACATTCAATTTCTATTTTGCAGCAACTATTTCGTTCCCAACAATCGCAGGCAGCTCTCGTCGGTCAGCCTGGTTCCGCTGCACAAGCAGCTCAATTGCAATTGCTCCAACAACAGCAGCAGCAATATTTAGTGGCACAAGCGGCACAACAACAACAACAACAACAGGCTGCAGCAGCCGCTGCTGCAGCGGCAGCAGGAGGACAATATCATTTAGTAAGTTGCTTGCTACCCTTTTTGGAACTAAGATTATAAATGTAGTCAGACTAAAGTACCAGTGATTTGGAGAGAAAAAATGTATTCTAGAAAACATTCGCGTAATCTTTGTATATGACAACTTTGAATTTATTTCTAGGTAAATCATCCAGCTGCGCCAGGCCAACCGCCTCCACCGCAAGATGGCAATCCGTATCTTATACCCGCACCCACTCCATATGCAGCGTATGCTGGTGCAGCTATGGCAGCTGCTGCGGCTGCCGCAACACCATGGGGTGCTGTATATCCGACAACGGCGGCTGCAGCCGCCGCAAATCTCATGCAGGTTAGTTACATTTAATAACGTTTTTTTTTCTTTAAAATTAATACGAATTCCAATTATAGAAAATTTAATTAAATTAGTCCTTTAACGTAATACAAAATTACATTTTGTTTTTTGTTATAATCAAACAGGTACAACATCAGCAACAACAAGCAGCTGCTGCACAAGTTCAAGCGGCTGCTGCGGCTAATGGAGCACAAACACCAGCCAGTGCAACACCGGGTGGACCGCCTAATTCTACTGGAGCGGGTGTATCAGCAGCTGGACCTGGACGACCACCACAACCTGGAAGACCGTTAACGCCGAATGGAGAAGCAGCTGCTGCAGCTCAACAAGCTGCAGTCGCTGCTGCCGCAGCACAACAAGTACAGGTATGCAAATTATTAATTGTATATTAATGTCTTTTTTTATTGGGTATGACTTTCTACGCAAATTGATATGCGCCAAATTCTACAGAATGTAGTAAAGACTTTTTGTAGACATAAATAGTTATAGTAATTCTTCGTCGAGGAGAGTGTATGCTGTATTACTTTCATTTCTGAAAAAAATTATTAGAACGTGATCTTTGTTCTTGCTTTACAATAGCGAATTTTTTGACTTATACTGTCACGAAATATGTTTACACATCATTCTGATGTTTGTTTTCATATTGTAATTCAGAAAACATGACTTGTCCATTTTCGATTTTAAAAATCGATATTTTTGTATTGTTAATGTTTTCTTCTTTTGTTTAATACGTATTTTAACAATTTGCTAATTACAATTCTTAATTCAAGATGGCCGCCAGACCAATAAACTGATGTTTGAGGATATGTATTACGCAATACTGGTTAGATACTGTTCAATATTTTGAATTGTTGCGCAATCCGAGGTGGCCCCCGGCTCAAATGTAACCAAAAAATATATATTAAGTCGTTCGAGAAAAGCTTTTAGGAGGGTATTTTGACCAAAAATATAGCCTAAGTAAGAAAACGCACGATTTTTATTCTTTTATCATTTATTTTTCAACAATCTCCTTTTAAGGCAATGCACTTTTCAGGATGACTTTCCAACTTCTTCATCCCTTCTGAAAAGAAACTTTGCTCGACCTCTTCAATATAGTGGGAAGTTTAAGTCATCACTTCATTGTTTGTTGCAAAACGGTGTCCTCCGAGCCATTTTCTTTTATGTTTGGGAATAGGAAGAAGCCACAAGGGGCAAGAAATCACAAGGTTTGGTGGATACGGTGGGTGGTCGATCAATTCGTAGTCTAATTGGTTCAAATTTGCCTGCATGACGGCCGCTCTGTGAGCGGATGCGTTGTCGTGATAGATGAGAATTTTTTTTGTGAGCCAAATCAGAGCGTTTTTTCTTCAATTCTGCGTCGAAACGGTCCAATAACGCTGCGTAGTAATCGCCAGTTATGGTTTTACCCTTTGCCAAGTAATGAAAAGGAATAATGCATTTCGCATCCCAAAAAACCGTTGCCATCACCTTACCGGGCGACCGGGTTGTCGATGGGCCTTCGCCGCTTTGCCTCCACTGCTTTGGCTCTTCCTTCTTCTCCGGCATATAGTAATGGAACCACATTTTATATTCGCCAAAAGCTTCTCCGAATCCGTCACATGTGTGCATTTTTGGTCGATAGTGAAAACGCGGCACCCATTGCGCGAATAACTTTTCATATCCAAATGTTGAGTATGATAGCATGCATGTACACGCTCAGTTAATATGTTTACAGCCTCTGCTAGCTCACGAATTTTGATTCGACGGTTTTCCCTAACCTTATCATGGATTTTGTTGACGATTTCTGGTGTAGTGACATTATTTGAGGGCCCTGGGTAGTCATCAACAAAAACAGTCATACGACCACGAACAAATTCAGCTTTCCAAAATTTAACTATTGCTAGCGGGGGTGAAGACTGGCCATAAGCAGTATCCAGTTCGGCTTCACTTTCTGCATTGTTTTTTTCCTTCCTTGTGAAGGAACTTTATCACTGAATGATATTCGACTTTTACAATTTTTCACAAAACACAAAAGTTTCTTACTTGCCACGGATGTAAGAACCAAACACATTGTTCTTGTTTCAACTAATTTTTTCAAATTATGATAGACGTCATGTGTTGGATGGCAGATGTCAAAACTAATATGCGTTCGTTGTCACGTAACGCCATCTATCGAAGGTTTGATTTACTCAAACCACCCTTGTATAATAATCGTTCGTTTTGACATGTGTCTATTTACGAATCACTCGTCTTGAAACGTATGTATTTGCGAATGTTCCCGATACGAACGCTGGTAAACTTCTTAGAAATAATGTCACCTTTGGCATTAGAAATTTTCTCGTTTATTTACCACAAGGAACATATTTCAAACTTTACTTTGAGATTTTATAACTTTTAAGCAGTAAAAATTGTAAAATTTTCTTCTAAGTAAAGTATTGTGTAAAATTTTCTTCTAAGTAAAGTATTGTTTCTTCAGCAAGTACCAACTGGAGGTTACATCGTGCCGTATTATGCTGCCGCCGTAGCGGCACATGCGGCAGCTGCTGATCAACAAGCAGCGGCTGCTGCCGCGACTCCAATGGCTCTAATGGCCGCCCAACAACAAGCCGCTGCTGCAGCGGCTGCAATGCGCAATGGTACCCCAATGAGATTGGTATCACCTGCTGGGGGTGCACCTGTTTTAGTACCTCAGCCGCCACCTCCACCAGGAACTGCTGCTGCACAAGCTGGACAGCGACAGACTGCAGCACAACAACAGCAACAAGTATGTTGAATTTTCTTTTGCCTATTTCCATTTCCACATGAGTAAACACAATCAATCTATAAATTTTCATTGGGTTCAAACTGACTTACACTTTCTAAATATTTTGTTTTATACTTTTTTTGCAATGTATACAAGAATTTTATACTAAAAATGATCAATTTCCTTTCTTGTCTTGTGACTTACATTTTATTAGAAAGTTAATTTGTTCCTTGGCGTTGGAACATTTAATACTGATTTACTTGAAAGACAAAATCGTTTTACTCCCTACATTTAAGAAACTTTGAAGGCAGTTGTAGGAGTAAACAAAATATTATTCATAATCAAAATGTAATGTGATTGCCCCTGATTTAAAAGGCGTCATATGAGAGAAGTTCATTGGCCATTATCACTCCTTAACTTGTTAAGAATAGAGCAAAGAACGAACGAAAAGTTGGATAATTTTTAAGAATGGAGCTATGAATAGCTGAGCTGTAAATATTGACTTAAGATAAAAAAAACTTTTGAATTGTTTAAATTTTAAATCAACTAAATATACAACAGATATATACACTGCAGATTTCCACCTTCCGCCCTAATGTATTTTCACATTGTGGGTGGGAATTAAATGCAGATTGAAATAATATTTTTAAATATGAAAAACAAATATTTTTCAAACCAGAAATGTGTTAAATCATTAATGAATTAAAATAAATTATCAATTGGAAGTGTACTTTACTTGTTGATTTGCTCCGTGTAGTACAACTGTTAGATTGTGACTATAGAGTTTCAACCCTTTCGGACCGTTTTCAGACATACAGACTATTAATTAATGGGGAACTGTGTGGGTTCGTTTAAGGTAGATACTATTGGGGTGTAGTTAGGTGACCATATGGGGGCTACGGGGGATTCGATTTAGTGGTGTTAAGGGTTAAACGACCAGATAGACGGGAGCAAAACGACACGACAACGACGGGACAACGAAAACTATAATGACAACGGGAACAATAACAAGACTCTGAAGATATTTTATATAAAATGTAAATATTTCCTAAGATTGATAAAACGATCTTTACTTTTCTCTATCTGAAAGTGAAATGATTTTTCTATATGGTTGTGTTTATTCGAAGAATTCATGAATTTTGTGTTTTTATGTACATAGATATATTAATGCGAAAACAATGAATAAGTTAATTGTTATTACGGAATCTGTTTGGATATTTAATAGGTTTGCACGTACGTCATTTTTATGTATAGATATTTCTAGGTATTCGAAAAGATTTAATTTGTTGTAGCCTTCTACTATATGGAGTGGTTTTAATTTATTTTTGTCATTTCTAAGGTTTAGAAGTGTGGATGCTTCTAAGGTTCAGTGATTGGATTTAAAAAGAGTGCATTGTGTTTCGTTTACATTTAAAGAAAGTTTATTTATTCTGAGCCAGTCACAAACTTTATTCCAGTTTTATTTGCTCCCTATTTGCAATTTTTCCATATTTCCTCCCGTTATGAACAGTGTAGTGTCATCTGCATAATTTGTATGCTGTTTGCCATATCATTAATATGAATTAGAAATAGTAATGGCCCTAGGATACTAGTCTCGGGAATTCCTATATCTAGTAGTTCTGAGAAATGTGCATTTTCTTATTCAATAACATTGCATATTGCATCCGATTTGTTAAGAACGACTTCAGAAACTGCACGCTATTTCCATGAATTCCATATGTGCCCAGCTTTGTTAATATCCTTACGTGGTCGACTGATTCTCAAATGCCTTGGAAAGATCGAGGAATATACCGCATGGTATATCCCGAAATTCCAAGAGCTCCGTGATCGCATAGATCAGTTGGAAGACTGTTGTGGTTGTGCTTTTGTTAGTGAGAAATTCCTGTTGCCAATTTTAAATAAGTTGAACGTATATTGAATTTCGATAACAAAATTCATTATATGTTCAGCGATTTTTTTTCAAATTTTTTACTAAAGGACGATAATAGGCTTATCGGCTGTTTTGTATAATGGTTTCAGTAATGCCATTTTTAATTTATCTGAAAGAAGTATATATAATTTATCTGGAAGAAGTCATTGATACATTTTTTTTGATACTCATTGGGATATCATCGATTTCTGCATTATTTCTGTTGTTTATTTCCTTCACTGTGATTAATACTTCGTCTTTTATGTCAACAGCTATAGTAAAAGAAAAGATTTCTCAATAAATGAAACATAGAGAATTCATGAAACTTTGCACGTTTTGGGATCACTGAGCTCAAGCTCAAAAAAGTAGTTTTTCAAAAAATATCTGTATGTTTTATGAGTGAGATTTTCTCAAATTAGTGAACCGAATGGATAGAAATTTGATAGACACGTATGTATATGATTTTTGTAGTTGTTTCTTAAAGCCTTTATATTGAAATACATTGTGACTGTATTGTTTCGTGACAATATAGCAGGATGAGTTCTTACTTAAAAAAATATTTCCACCTACTGTTTAAACCCAGCCAACTATCAAAAATGGATCGAAAATATAATGTAATAATTTATTTCTTTAATATAAATTAATTTATATTTCTAAATTAAATCAGCATAACACGTAGAATTATAAAACTCAGTACTTCTTTTATTCAATATATTCATGAAAAGAACTAGTAGCATGCGATAATTCTTAAGAGCAATTCTTAAGTAAATATAATAATCGCAAAGAAACATTAAGCAATTCATTAGTTTATATCTTAGTGACAACAGAAATAAATTTGTTTGAGATTTTCAAACTAATTAATAACTATCAGTATAATTTCAACTTACATTTGAGCTGCAGACATCACAACACTATACTCTGAAAAGCCTTTGGCGCCTAGAGCTAGTACGGCTTAGCCCGGCTAGGCTCGATTAAACTTGTCTCGGCTTAGACACGTGCGAAGCCCTCTATGATTGTTACGATACAATACGCGTGCGATCGATTTTCTAGAATACGATCGCCTACTAGGATAGCTTATTTTCTTGCTAATCTATTGCGCTATGAGGTAGGAACTTCCCGATAGAGAAATTCGCGACACTAATCAATACAAGGATATTTTATATTATGTTAGATAACTACAATGAATTAATTATTTCCCTTCGAAACTTTTCATTTACATACCAATGATGAAGTTATTTTAACGACACCTATTAATTGATGTAAAATCTTTTAACTACAATTAATTAAATTGTATTAACGACATACAAAATAATTACAATATTTCATAGGATTTAGCGATTTGAATGATTATGATGATTAGTATTACAAGTACGTAAATTGGATACAGTAGGACGAAATTATAATGATTTTTTTTTCAATTTACACTTGCCCCTGTCTCGAAGACTTTCAACCCTGAAAATCAAAACTACTAATCAATATTTAGAAGAAGCTAAATTCAATCACATTTCAAATTATAATTATAAAAGTACTTGAAAACTTGACTAGAATGAATTCTTCAAAACATCAAGCTATACTTGAATTTTACTATATCTTGAAGTATTAAACGTAGTAGTAGCAAGTGTTTACCGACTTACTGCGACATTAGTTGGTGTAATTGTGCCGTTCTTTCTTCGTTTAAAACCACACTAATTTAGGAAAATCGTATATTTCTATAACTTATTTAAATCGTATTTCATTTTAGCGTATTTATTTTATGTTCACTTAATGTAGGAAATCAAAAGTTAATTAACAGCTAATTCAAATTGTGTATTTATTTCAACTTCTTCCTGTTATTGCAACCATTATCGTGCAATCTGATTTAATAAATGTAACGATCAGAATAGAGTTTTAAACAATTTATTCTATTACTAGGTTGCTGCCGCGGCAGCTGCAGCCGCTGTCTCGCTATATTCAAGTACAGCCGGACCACAAAGCCTTTATGCTGGTGCAACAGGAGTGAATACATCTGTCAATGGAACTACCCTTGGAGGTAAAATTCCGTTTCTTTTATACAGTTTATTGTTTTTTGTTTAGTTGATGATGCTCATAGACTAACATGTTTATATATAATTTTGTAAAGAAAACCATTCCAATTTTTTAATAGAATTCTCATTTAAGGTTATTATAAAGTAACACGTTTTAATACAACATCAATTTTAAAGTGCCTGGGAGTTATTATGTTTATTATTTAATATAAAATTTGGTGTCGTGTACAGTTTTACTTCTCTTATTTATTTTTAAAAATGTCTTAATTTCTTTTCCTTCGCAATCTTCTGTTCTTATTGTAAATATTTGATTATGTGTTTAATGTAAATAAGTAATGGGATCATTTCATGTTTTTGTCTTGCAAATTTATATTTATCGATAATTTTAATTTCCACTTCCAAACTATAAATTTGAAGTAGTTGTTGTACGTTATTGAGCAAATGAATGTTCGTACAAGCAAGCAAGCATTGCTTTTGTATTTTCTGTGTTACTTATCCAATAGTTACCGTAGAATTGCAGAAATTATGCTTAATATCTGTTATATCCTAATAGTATTCGTATTTGCAATTAAATGAAAATTTATTTTCGTCGAAATTAAAAATCTGTGATTTATTTGTATGTATGCCTACTAATGTCTTTTTATGAATCGGAGGCACCAAAATCGTGATCCGCTAAAATGTAAAATTAAACTGACTGTTGCTCATCTTTTTGGTACAAAATTATTTTCTTAGAAATACATTTGATCCAGACAAAAAGAGATTTTAATCTACCACTAACAGTTTTAACTCCAAGCGTGTAGTTCAAATCTTCAGGATTATTATTTTGCTTTCTTAGTGTCATGATAGTCTGTAAGCTGGTGTAAAACGCTTAGATTTCTTCGTCCGATTTTTTTGCGCAAATTGTACAAATATCTCACTGGACAAAACAGTTTCAAGTTTCAGGACCTGATAATTTGATGAATCACTTCACTGCATGAAGTGAATCATCACGTCCGTGACATTTGACTTTTAAATCAGTAGAATTTAAAGTGGCGAGGTCATATTACTTGTTGGTAAAATCACATATTCTGTAAATTGCTCTATTGCCAGCACCTGGCCAACTTACTCTAATACCCATGAATTTGATAACAAGCGTACACTTCCTTTTCCACAATGATAATTTTTATCCACAAAAAGATTACGAATGTTCCATTTAGCTACTCTTCTTGTTGTATTTATGGAAACCTTTTTTAGTATTAAGGAAACTTTTGTATATTATGGAACACTCCCTCACTCCCTATGGACTATGGACTATTTATTTGCATTCGTAGGCCTTATGATTTGTTGTGAAATTGAAAAAGTGTCGTAAGAGTTTATTGTCCAGTCGAGACTATACTGTGAAAATTGCCGAGCTTTCCATTCTTCAAGATAAATATAGTCAACAGAAATTTGTCTAAACTATGTCATTTATAAGTTTATAGAACTAATATGAGAATTTTATAGTCATAATATTAAACTAAATAAAAATTAAACTAGGTACAAATTAAAAATTCAACATTTTACAAACGTAGAAAAAACTGTTTAAATCCTAAATGTTATTAATGCTCGTAGAGAGTGAGTGTAAATGGGTGATTTTCCCTGCATATTTCCGTAAACCTCTAAATAAGTTGAAATAAAGTAAACTCGAAAGTATTCCAGAAACTTCATATTTATTTGAATTGTTAACGTTAGAACAGATTCAAGTTAAAAATAATTGTTAAGTTTTTATGTTAACATGTTTCGGGAAAACGATCTTCCCATCATCAGAACTTATCTCACAGTGAGGCACAAGTCACATGTTGAAATATGTAAAAAGAATTTATGGAAATTAGTTTTTGTATATTACATTTTAAAACTTAAGAGGTGGTTGAACTTCACACACTTTTGGAAATTAACCCTCGTAATTTCGAGTAAATCACATTTTCATTTTCACTTTAGCTTTCGCCATTGTTAATAAGCGTACGAACGCCAACGAGATAAGTTCTTATAATGGGAAGATTGTTTTCCCAAAACATGTTAACATAACAATTTAACAATTGTTTTTAATTTGAATCCGTTCTAACATCTACGATTCAAATAAATATGGAGTTTTTGGAATACTTTCAAGTTTAATTTATTTCAATCACTTGGCTCCAATCTGGAACAATATTAAATCTAAATAAGTTGGTCAAATAATTTAGATTCGTATAGTATAAAGAAAATTGTTTTAATTTTACCTTTAAACCATAAAACGCACTTCAATTTTAAGCCAGGTTTCTATAAATAGCAGCGTCTATAGAATTATACCACATAATCTCAGGGAATCTGTTTTGTACATTTATTTCGAACACAATACCATTTTAATGCATTGTTCTATTATACTTAGTTGCAAAAATAACATATTAAGTTGTAAAATAAAATCCAAGAAATCATTCTGTACAAATCATATTCCATCTTTTTATCATTAAACCTTCTAATAAAATTGTATTTCAAACGATGTTGTCGTTATCCCAATGAATCATTCAATAGGTGTAGCACAGGGTGTCGGTACCGCTGCCGGTCTGTTCCCAACGCTACATGCCGCTCCACAAGGAGCACCGACAGCTGGAGGACCACCTTTCGGAGCCGGCACTTCGCTCGGCACCGGTTTAGGCTGTTCTACTACGGCTACGACAACATCGTTACATACAGGTAACGTATTTCTGTACAAAGCGCATGCTCATGCTTCATTCTCTTATTGCTGGTAACTATCGTATAAAAAGTTATACATTTTTATACATAAAATTTATACTCTTATTTCACATAAAAATTAAAAAATCTGAAACTTAAATACTAAAATGGTAACCTATATTGTTCCAATACAGTTTGTATGGATTGATCATCACTTCAAACCCTTTGACATCACTTCTCTATCTCTCCCCACTCTTCTTTGGCTTTTCTGTACGTTATTCTTCTCCACGTCTTTAGTAGATCTTTCTACTCAACTGGTTACGTTTGTTGGAATATCTAACATGCTGTGATATATGAGATATTACCTAATTTTACGGTGATTCGATTTCATTTTTCTTTTCATTAGGCGTTGTCTTTAAGCTGTCCGAGCTTGGCTTATATGTCTTATCATCTCAGGACTATTAAGTCTCTTCACATTGATCCGTTTTATTTTTGACTCACAAAATAGCTTTTTTTTGTTAAAATGGTCACGACTGGAATGTTTTAAAAGCTTACATTATAATTCTTCCTCAAGTTAAATCTAAAATGTTAAATCGGTATCTCCTTCAGCTCACGTTTCAACCGTGGAGTTGAAATATTCAAGAACGATTGTTATTGTTCCTTGTTAGTTAATGTCATGATAGAAAGAAGATGGTTAAAAACACCTAGACTTCTTCGTCCGATTTGCTGTTTGTAGTGATATTTTGCTGTTTGTAGTGGCATATGTATGGACAAACTAGAGAGATTTTGAAGCATATGTATGGACAATGTATAGACAAACCAGAGTGATTTTCGAATTTTTGACTATGGTGAACTATGTTCAGTTGCTAATGAGAAGCAAGTCAATGACATTGTACTCTTTAATTAGTAGAATGAAAAGTGGCGGCATATTGATTGTTGTATCAAAACATCTGGTATAGAAATCACCCCATTGCTAGATTGCCAGCACCGTGCATTTCTGTTTCGACATGTTTTTAGCCATAAAAGGATTACGAATCCAGCCATTTTGTTATTCTAATCGTTTAATTATACATTTGAATGTTTTGTGTATTAAGGAACGCTCCAAATTGCGGGCTATTTCTTTGTATTCTTCAGCTATATGAAATGTAATGGAAAGGTGTCTGCCGAGGCTCTGCTAACAGAGCCTTCCATTCTCCAAGATAAATATAATAAATTGAAATTTGTCCAAGATATGGAGTTTATTCGCTTATAGCTTAATAAGAGAATATTATAAAAGTCATAATATTATATCTAAACTAAATGATCTTTAATTTTGTTACTAATTTGTAGGCCTCGGTCTCTCATCATCAACTTCAGGTCGTCGCGATTCATTCGATCGTAACACATCTGCCTTCAGCCCAATTTCGGTCGAATACCGTCCTAAATGGCCAGGCCTATCAGGTACGAGTAGTACGGTTGCTGCGGCAGCTGTTGCTACGGCAGCTGCACAAGCGTATGGTCTTGGCGGCTCACCAAGTCCATTAGCCGGAGCCAATTCACCACCTCCACCCGGCAGTCAATCGCAAGCGAGTACACTACAACTCGGAACGTTAGTTAATTCACGCGTACTCAGTGCTGCACCAGGTGCTGAGAAATACCGAAGTTCTCTAACGGCTGCAGCAGCTGCCGCAGCAGCTGCTGCTGGACTAACATCAAATGTTGGCATTTTTGGAGCGGGAACAACTGCTGTTTCTGCTAATTCGTTGTTTAACAAGATTACAAATAATTCATTAGCAGCACAGGTAAATTTCCGTACACTTTCCTTGTGAATATATTTCTATATATATTGTAATAATTACAGGCTGTATCGGTAGCTGCAACGACGAGCCCGCTAGATAAAGGACCTCAGGGCCGTTCACGTCTTTTAGAAGACTTCCGCAATAATCGATATCCATCCTTACAGTTGCGGGATCTTGCTAATCATATCGTTGAATTTTCGCAAGATCAGCATGGCTCGCGATTCATACAACAAAAACTTGAACGAGCAACCGCAGCCGAAAAACAGCTTGTTTTTAACGAAATTTTATCGGCTGCCTATAATCTAATGACTGACGTTTTTGGAAATTACGTCATACAGAAATTCTTTGAATTTGGAACACCTGAACAGAAGGCGACTCTTGCACAAAAGGTTAGTTTAAATCATTCAGATTTATGTAAGCACTACATAGGTTTATTAATATTGTTCATAGTTCACATATTTTAGCTATTGAATAGAATAAATCTGTATTTACAGATTTGCAATTGAAGCAAAATATGGAAAGGGTCAGTATCTAATAAATATGACAAAATAGTGCTTTGAATTCATATTCAAAGCGTATTCATATTCGGGTGAAATAATTGGTTGCTTTAGTTGTCTTGTTCAATTCTTTTGACTGCGTAGATAGCTTAACTTGGTCGTCTAGCAATGTAGAATGTACGACTGCGATGATAAGAGGGCTGCAGCTATGAATGTCTTTAAAAATAAGATCACACTACTAAACTCGCATGCAGAACTTGGTAGATCCAACACCATCAGAATAGTCAGTGATCAACAAGCGGTCTTCCAAAGAAATTACTAAAAGAGAGTTAGAGATGAGCTGGCACAATTGAAATCAAACGGTATCAATAATAAAACATTAATTTCATACAGGGAGTTCCCACAATAGTTGAGACGAATAACATTAACCAACAATCAGTATACTCCTAAAATCCGCGAGGACTAAGAACCAAGCTTCACTAATTGTACACTTCTGCACTATTGGAGGATTTTGATAATTATGTATTGCCAAGTCGTGGCTGCATTGCGACATTAATTCCAAGCACCAATAAATGATTTGATTTGATTAATATTTTTGAATACATTCAATAATTCTGCATTCAGTGTTAATTCAAAAATTGCATGCATTCAATAAATGTATGACATTCAATAATTCTTCCAGATTGTGATCCTTCTCCAATGTCATATTTTCATATTCATGTTTGATATTTAGCATATAGGACTTGGGAGCGGAAATGGTTGCCAAAAAAGCATTTAATTTGTCTTTCAATGATTCTTGTAGGAATGCCACTCTTCCTGATACAAAAGATTTTCAAATTCGGAGATCTTTTTTGTTATATACATATGTATATAACCGTTTCTTACATGTTTCTTGGTGTAGTTTGCATGATGTTGTTGATATATTTGCCACGTGGTCTGATACGTATGTTTCACGGTTTGACGTCACGTGTTCATGACGACACATGTGTGTATAAATGGAAATTATTAAATTTAAAAAGATTTACAATTTGAACTTGTTTGGTTGTTTTAAAATTGCTAGTCAGGCTACTTCGTTGTCTTATTACAAAAGATCAATTCCAAATTATAATAATATATCAAACAAATTTATATTGTAGGTTCGAGGTCACGTCTTGCCATTAGCTTTACAGATGTACGGTTGTCGTGTCATTCAAAAAGCTTTGGAATCAATTCCGCCAGAACAGCAGCAAGAGATTGTCCGCGAATTGGACGGACATGTCTTAAAATGTGTTAAAGATCAAAATGGTAATCACGTCGTTCAAAAATGTATCGAATGTGTTGATCCAAGCGCATTGCAGGTACGAATAATAATAATACTAACTTTATTTATTTTCTAAATCTTTCTCTTTTCAAGTGAAACGATAATTGAGCATTGAAAAATGAAATTCAAATCAGATTTTACATCTGGTTTTTTATATTTCGATTTTGTAAAGGTTAGCTTAATTTAAATTGATGTGATTTAAATGTGAAAATCTCGTTTAATTTAAAAAGTTAAATGATTACTTTTTAAATTTTACGGAATCTTCAAAACCCCGAGCACTTATTTCTTTTATTTCCTATTTTGTGAGGTCCTTTCCTTCTCCTCTACCAGTTATGTGTTTCGGTAACTATTTGTATTCCACTCTAAACGTCTATCAATCCAAGAATCAATTGTTCTCCGGATTCAATAATTTGCATAGTTTATTTCGACAATTTTTTCCATATTATCCAAGCATTGTCTGTACCTGTAGATAT
>WYDF02256211.1:0-19893 GCA_009867245.2 Adranes taylori
CATTGTTTTTTGTAAGAGTTATTGTTTTAGTTTTTGTATGCCAATAAAGGTTTTATCTATCTATCTATCTATCTATCTAATACCAAACTGAGTTAATAACAATATAATATATTGTTGTCCAAATCCGAAGATTTTTATTTAACATTAATACTAATTAATTCTTTCCCAATTAAATTATTTTATACTAATTATTTAACTTTTAACTTTTTTTAATCTATGTAATTTATTAGGTAATTGAGAATATTGTTTACTTCAGTACCACGACGCACAGCTCTTTTGTTTCAAATTTAATTTTTAATTTTCACTTCTAACTGAGCTGATTGTACGCTCCGCATAAGGTGTTATCAGTGTATTCACACTACTCTATCTACGAACTTTTATTTCCAACTCTAGTTTTCCCTACTTCTAATAATTTGCTATACTCTAATGTACTCTTATCTAATTACCTATTAACCCTACTCTATTAACCCTATTAACCTATTAATTACCTATTAACCCTATTAACCCTTTAAGCCATAATAGATTTACTTTCGGCCATAATGGATTCATACCCAATTAGCGGTACTACTAAAGTCTCACGGTACGCTTTCACTACCCTACTCGGCTAATTACTTTCAGCCATAATGGATTTACTTTCGGTCATAATTGATTCATTCCCAATAAACGATGTCTTCGTCACTGATAACTACTACAGACTCACACGGTACGCTTTCAGTACTATTGATTTATTACCAATAAGATCGATTCTCGTTGATAACAGTACTCTGTGTTATCTATTGATTAGCACCAATGAGCGACGCTCTCTTCTACTGCTTATATTTTGAATGACTTAGTATGATTTGCGTCATCGGTCTTGTTTTTTACCGACGGGAGAAATAATGCTACTTTTTCATTTCTCATGGTGAAATTCTACCTCAACCGATATGTGAGCATCTTGTTCCAATGTTTATACATTCTGTTTTATTTCATGAATAAAAATTTAAATTAAAGTCATAAGTATTAAATAACATTTGCAATTTAGTAACTAACTTATATAGCAATTAACTGCTTAAACCATTAAACGTCTCAAAGGATCTGGTCATCTTGAATAAATTCGATGACGCTTGAATATTGATTTTATAGAAAGTATATGAGTAGAACTTAAATTAAACGCTGACAAATCTCAGCGTTACAATATTGAAATTTCCTTAGAATTGCTTTAACTAAGAATGTTAAATAAGACGAATTTATTTGCCAATAAAATCCTGACTAACTCGTTATTCTTAAACAAACAACTTATCGAGAAAACGCAATCTGTGCTTTATGATATACATCGTTTTTATTCGAATGATTTTTATTAATGCAAAAGCATTTTTCACGTAGAATTGCCATCATTGAATCCTGTTGCTTTATAAGCCAAACTATAATCTCGACACGTAAACTAGAAACATTTCAAGAGAAAGAAGGAAAAAAAAAGTAGTGGAGGTTACCACCTCCTAAAGAGAACATATTGTCGCGTTAAATTTGGTGGATGCTTATTCAACGCGACAGATAAGAGAGAATCAATTTAATGGGGTACGTAACGATTCCCTCCTACCCTCTGCATACAATAACTACAAATTGCGATTCACTTTAATATCCACTTTAATCTACTTACTACGACGTGACGTTATAATCCTCAGTTTCCCTGCAAAGTTTAGAGTACAACACATTAAAATTAAAATCACATTTCGAACACTATAACTGTTTCTACTAAATTTATTTGTTTGTGACAATAAGATATCTCTTGCATATACATAATCCAGAACCCACATTCTGAACATTCCAACGGTTTTCCTCCTGAATATCTTCCTTTGTGAACTATTGTATTAGACTTCTCATATATGCAGTTCTAAAGTTACATTATTAACATCTACAGAATGTAGATGTTCTTTTCTACAAAATGTATAAGTTTGTGGGCTGTGAGACCATTACTCCTGTGTGCAGCCTTATACTCACATTCTGAGCACCTAAATGCAATTCTCTCTTACTCATACTCATACTCGTTTTTAAATTATGTTCTTTTGTGCTTAGGCAACCCTGTCATCAGATTCATATCACTTATATGACTTTTTCCTGAAGTGATTCTTTTGTGAATGATTCGGCATTCTTTGTTCAGTCTGAAATTTGACTCTTTAAGTTATTTCTATCTTTACCTTCTTTAAATTGACAACAACCTTTTTTGAACTTTGGTCTAATTATTGGACATCTTTTGGGAATGGATCTTTTTCACAACGAAATGTTACTTCGAAATTAATTGTACTGTCGTTTCGATATTCCTAAGGATATCACAGTACGTGATATGGAGCTCATCTTTAATTGGTCACAACATTGATGTTTTTTGAAATTCAATCTCTTTTTCACGGTTTGTGTGAACACTGTTGTCTAATTATTGTAAAGTTTCAAAAAATGGATATATTTATGACGTGTCAATTATGGAACATATACTACAGCTTTGCGACTTCTATTGCTGCCTTTTCTTTATATTGGCGCGACAGAGCCCATTTCATAGGAACTAGCATATGAAACACTAGCTTAAATGTTGGGTTGAGAGTCATCCTGAGAACTTACAGGACGATTTGCAAGTAAAGAACGATAATTTGAACTTGAGTGATCTAGTTATATTAGGGCCAGGAATAGCTTTTATGATGTTTTTGGCTTTAGTTTTTAACTTGCAGCAATAGTTTTATTCGCCCAAACATGTCTGACATACATAGTCTAGAACTCACATTCTGAAGATTCAAACGGCTTCTCTCCTGAATATATTCGTTTGTGAACTATTAGAGGTTTATATGTCCAATTCTAAAGTTACATTCTGAACATCCAAACGGCTTTTCTACAAAATATATATGTTTGTGGGCTGTGAGTTCATTACTCTTGTGTGCAGTCTTATACTTGCATTCTGAGCACCTCAATTCAATTCTCTCATACCCATACACGTACTAGTTTTAAAATTATATTACTTTTTTGTGCTTATGCAACCCTGTAATCAGATCCATTTCATTTATATGACTTCTTTTCTGAAGTTATTGTTTGTGAACGATTCCGCATTTTTTGTTCAGTCTAAAAATTTGACTCCTGACTCTTACGGTGTCTTTGTTTCACATCTACCTTTACCTTCTTTCAATTGACGCCAACCTTTTTTTAACTTTGCTCTAATTATATCTGTAATAAATCTTTTTCACACCTAAATGTTAATTCGAAATTATTTGTACTGTCGTTTCGATATACCTACGGCTAACACAGTACTTGAAATGGAGCTCATCTTTAATTATATTACCAACAGCATTGATGTTTATTGAAATTCAATCATTTTTTTCATGGTTTGTGTAAAGAGTGTTGTCTGATTGTTCTAAAGTTTTGAACAAAGCGATTTTTTATAGTTTGTCTATTATGGCTGCAGCCTTGCGACCTATATTGCTGGTTTTTCTTTTTATTGACTGGGCTTATTGAACATTTCATGAGAACTAACATATGGGACAATCATAGGAACTAACACTCGCTTAAATGCTGGTTTCAGAGTCCTAATTAGAACTTACAGGACGATCTGAAAGTAAAGAACGAGAATTTGAAGCAGCAATATTACAATTTGTTTTTGAGCAGCAATAGTATTATTTGCCCAAAAATGTAGAATCCAAAATCGTCCAATTCTGCACCGGCATCAACGCCGCATTCTTCGGCAGGGGCCAGATCAACTTCTGAGCTGCTCGCGTGATCGTTCTCAGCTATCTGTTGAGGTGCGTCTTCCTCTTCACTTTCTAACTTTTCTATTATTCGAGCAAGTTCATAATCGTTATGGTATCGACCTTGCAAAAAAATTACAGAAGCGCTCGCAAAGTAGCTATCTTTCACCCGTCTCGACACTGTCTACTTTAGAACTAAAGTGACGCCCTCTATCATGACTCAATATGCCGCCTTGAGGGACTTTCATATAAAAGATGCGCTCTATTTTTCCAGAAAAAGCGAGAATTTTCCGCCTTCGCGATCGGATGAAGCAGAAATGAAAATGAACGACACACAGAAATTTATTACGTTTGAAAGGTTATGTTTATTCTGTCTATGGTTTTGAAATTACAAATATTTCTTATTTTCTACTAGTTTCAAATTCTATAGAACGTGGAAGTGGACACCCTATGTGCTCGCCATTGCAATAAAAATAGATGTGTTGGCATCGATCAGGACACAGGACGTCGTCGCGGGTACTGAAAGGATATCCAAACAATCGTAAAAACGAATAAATCACGACGCGCAAATCCTATAAATCAAAATTGCAATTTTTATGTCGATTAGATAATAAAAATTGATGTTTGTCAGTCGTGACGCACGAAACTTGGAATAAATGTTGAAATAAGACTCAATCTTAGCTCTGATAGTTTATTCCGTACCAGTACATATATATTACTTACTCTATGACTCTGTTTAAGAATTCTTATATAAAAGAACGTGTTTTGAAACTATGTTTCTAATATACAGGCTGCATCAAATTTCTTTTTTGTTTTACTAAAATCATGCCAAATAACTAAATGCATCTATAGTCTTGTTTCATACAGTCCTTGTAGTCCTTATTTGGTTCATGTAATTTTGCCCTAAGAAACAAAAAAACATCAAGCGTCTTTTGCCTCACGAAGCTTTTTTAAAATTTCTTTAAAGAAGCAAATCTACTCTAAACTATTTTTTTAAATTCCGTTTGAGGGACCCTCGAACTGTTGACACATATTTACACCCAGACGTATATACTGAACCCAGCCACTGATATATGAAAAGGATAATTGGTGTGGGAAAACCGACGCTGCATTAAATTGTAATGCAAGAGTTAAATAGGTATAAGTATGGTGTGGATGGAGCAATCACATCGAGGGTTGGAACTTCGTAAATGAAAGACTTATGGTAGTGGATCTTCAGGAGAAGAATGTCTTTACGCAGTGATCGTTGTATATGGACCCAATGACGACGATGTAGCAGTCAACAAAGATGAGTTCTTCCACCAATTGCAGAGAACATGAAGGATGAGATGCTGATCGTTGTGGATGATCTCAATGGAAGGATTGGGATCGAACCCGATAGATGACAACAAGTGATTTGAAGAAATGGAGAATCGGCACGCAATAATAATGGGGAACGCCTTCTGGAGTTATGTGTAGTCAACAACCTGGTTATCGCTAACACCATGTTTGCTCACAAGAATCATCAGAACCACAAGAAAGTTATCAAGTCTACAAGATCCAACGAGGCACGTGAAACTTGCAGTAAGAGTAGCGAAGGAGAAGTCATGGGAACAATTTGAGAAGTTTATGGCCTTCTGGTTTACCTCACAGGTAATAAAAGAAACCTAAGGTTTCTTTAAAATATATAAATAAAATTAATATATACTCACATTTGAATTCCAGACATCTTCTCGCAAATAAAGAAATAAAAATACGTGAATTAAAATATAAGTAAACTTTGTAATCGGAATCACCCATATATATGTTCGCATCAAAATTATGCATAAAAGTTTGCTGGGACCTCGCCTCTGATTCATTCATTTCGACTTCTATCGATATCTTTCGTACCGAGGGCCGATGTCCAGACATTGTTCCTAGCTATTCATCTCACTCTTACTTATAAACCGTCCATTAAAAAAACTATTTTCTCAATAACTCTCTTCTAATTATTTCCTCAGATTTCTCCTCTTCCATAACTACTTCACGGTAAAGCTAACTTCTCAACTCTACGGAGGTCTAAGGCGGAGGCAAGCCAATTGCACCTGACGCGTTTCTCTTAGATTATGTATTTCAAATGTTTGAAGATCGTTACCTCTCTCCCAAATATCTTTTTGTAACATCTTTTTGTAACATCAAAAAGATATTAAATGTATTCACTTCATAGATTCTAGTGTAAAGATTTTTAAACATTTTAAATATATAAACTAAGGGAAACGCGATTTATTGGACACGTAATACTACACAGGACTAGCATCGTTTAGGGTCTGCGAGGAGATAAAACTTCTATGCAGAGTGGAAGAAACTGGTGGTCAAGAGAAAACCGAGGTATTTTCTCGCATATATCAATTTTTTGCGTCCATATATTAGAAGGAGGTAATTGATCGTTCTTACGCAAGCTTTGCGATCTGAAGGGGTCTTCAGATCGACCGAAAATATATTTAAAAAATTTAGTAGACCGTGGCTCAGAATTTTATCAGTAATTGATGGGTTCAGTACAAAATATTATCTAAAGTAAATGACTGATGTTTTTAAAATGTAACTAGGAATTATTTATTATAAAATCTTAATTGAGAAACTCATATACCCTGATCTTTTTCTATTTTTGACTTTAAATAAATAATTATGATTAGTGTAACAAGTCGTCATCTAATATATAGCTGACTAAATTTAAATTTTATTGAAACGTCGTGAATAAATTATTATCGCTATAATCATTCAAGGATGTATTTCATTTTAGCCTTTGACCATCCACCATTTAATAGAGTTTATGTTTATTTTTAGTCATTTGAATTTTGGTATTACATTTAATCAAAAAGCGAGTTAGTTATTCTTTTGTGACTTAGTTAAGACGTAAATAAATTTTAACTAGAACGCATTTTATTATTTGGCGAAGCCTTTTATCTCTCTTTATTAGTTGTCGTATGTGAAACGAATTATTTATTAATCAATAGAATAACATAAAATCTTGTTGCGTTTTAATTAATGAGCCGTAGTTGTTTTAGTAAGGCTAAATCTTGGCTTTATTCAAGCAAGGGTTCTAATAATTATTGTTTAATTACGGATGGCATTAGTTTGTGTATTTTCTAAGAAAACCCTAAATCATAATTTATCAATTTTGTCCACGCCCTAAACTAATTATACTTTGCTCACAATTGGATTGGATGGCCTTTTACTGGAAGTATTTGTAACTTTGGTTTAACAATGACATTTGAATAAAGGTTGGAATCCACATAAGATTGTCACGTTCATTTTTGGCCGGAGCAGTGTTGCTCGTTGACGTGACGTTGGAAGGGGCGATGGTTGTGTTTAATTATATGGGTTATCGTAGCGACCCCGCCATCCTTCTTAGGTACTAGGATCGATTATTACTTCTAGAGCTATGAACTCTAATTCAACATTTGTTTCTAATTAGCTACCACTCCTGATGAGTTATTATTTTGATTGTTGTGACAGAATATTTAACTTGTAATCCCGTACCTCCCTGCTACACTTTAAAATAAAACACTGGACGTTACCGTTGCTAACGTTGATCGTCCTTTTCTGATTTAATCTTAGCTTTTTTAATCTGAACAAACTATAGTCATTCTTAACCCTTAACAGTAGTAGTCGCCTCTATAGTTTGGGTTAATAAAATGAAAGGACGTTTAAACTTAACTAAGAATATATTGATACGGTTTATAGAAATGCATATATACAGTCACATAAAATATTCATTCATACACGTAATTTACACCATGTAAAAGTATAAAACAATAGGTTAGTTACCAGGGCCGGTAAGCAAGTACTGCTAAGCATCAGGGCGCTAACACAAGAGCGGCATCAAAACAACAAAGAAGTTATTTTAAGACATTAATTTATGAGGCACCAATTATGTGTTGCATCAGGGCGCCAATGACCTTTCCTCCGGCCCTGTTAGTTGTAATCAAATGTTACCTAATAATAATTTACCCAAAATGAATGAGGTAATTTTATTGCATTGAGGTAATTTTATACATGAGGTAAATAATTTTGCACAGTGATATTTAATAATTCTATCTCGATGGGTTTTACTTTGTTCTAAAAATTGTACTTATGGCTCCCAATTTTCTTTCACTCTTATTGCCGTATTTCCTTTATTTATTCCCGATTACTCTTTCTACTAAACGTGACGGTTTAATTTAATCATCTTTTATTTAATAATGAATTATACTTTTAATCCGAATTAAATCATGGATTTTTCATTCAAAAATCATTCAGACACAGTAACTGCTTTGCGAATACACCAATCTCTAGTACTCTTTTCTTTTACTCACTGACTAACTGATTATCAAAGGCTTGCCGTCTAAGTCTTTATTACATTTCCCCTTCTACTCTAGTTGCCCTACTTTCAAAAATCTACTATGTTTGACACCGTCTACCTATGAAGCCCACTCTACTAATTACGTATAGCCTGAATGTCTTTACTGTCAGCCATCATGGATTCGTAGCCACCTATTAATAACACATTTATACATACTTATACATCTTCGCTGGCCTTATTATCGTTATTGATTGATTGTTTGTTAATCAGCCTAATTCTGCTTATACTCCTACAATTAGTTACTTAGCCAAAACTACTCATCACCCTTGTTTATACCTGCGTTTTTAATGCCATTGTGTCAGTATTTATATAATCGTCAGCATAACAATTTGCTAATCACAATAACATTCTAACTCAAGCCATATGCGAGTATCTTGTACCAATGTTTACAATGTATTTATTGTTTCAACAATAATTGCTCAACTGAAGCTTCCTACATTACCTTGCATTTCTCAATTCGAAACTACTAACCAAATTAATAAATATCTCTATGAATATAACCATCTTAACTTGTAGTTGAAGACTCTTTGTTCTTTATTTTATAAAACTATATACAGAATGATTTATTTTATATGATGACAAATTCTATCGGTATATTTCACCGCATCTATTCATCCTGACTCATTTACATACATTCTAAGTATTTAATGTTCAGACTCTCTCACATCAAACTAAACAGCAACGAGTGCATTTTGCTTCGTCATAATATTTACTATTTTAACGTTATGAAAGAGAAAGATTGCTAACGGCGCCAAAACATTAAATTCAAAGGCATGGCTCAATTACTACAGTTGTGCATTTCTATGCATATTTGTAGCTGTCCATACAAACGCACAATTGTTATCCAAAACAACTATTGAACTAACTAAAATTAATAGATGAGTTAGTTATAATATGGCCTATCAAACTTAAATAAATGGTAACACTTTTGGCTTTCAGTATACGAAAGATTCGTTGGTGGAATTGTTCACGAATTTTTTATAAATAATTTTTAATTTCTCTTAATATTGCAACGTTCCCTGTAAATGATTTAACTTGGTTCAGTTATAAAAATTTTGATATTTAGTGATATATTTTTTTCTTATTTTGTTTTTATAAATGCTGTATTTAAACAAGTACGTATTTTGCTAAACTTCAAAATGGGAACTGATATCATTTGAGAAAATAGAGGAGAATTGGTAACAAAGTGTGTTAGAATACGACAGAAAAGACAACAAAAGACATTTTTAGTATTCAATTTGGCTGATGTTTTAACGAAAATGGGAACATCTGTCAGTCGTTTCGGCGGCACGATGTCAGCGTTTATCACTAAAGCGAGACAAAAACGCTATTTCAGATCTCATTGCTATTTGCATTTTGTCTGATATTGAAGTCTCTTTTCTTTTTTCTTTTGCGCCGTTGGTACAGAAGACATTTCCTCTTCACACTCTACGTTAACTAGTTTTTAATAGCACTTATTTATTTCTTATTGAACATGTCATTGATTCATAGACAAATTTCATTTTTATAGATTATCAATGCAGAATTGTATCTTTGAAAAGAGCCAAGATAGCTCTGCAATAGCAGAAACTGATAATACTGTCGTCACGATGTACTCGTATAATTTTTTTATTAGTTTGAGTTTATTATGTTGAATACTAATTGTCGAATACTACTGAATTTATAAACTTGGAATATTAATTTCTTTATTATGTCATTATTATTAGATTGAGCAAGTTAGTACATATTTGACAAATAGTCAATTACATGATCTTTGTAAATAATGATCTTTGCTAGAAACGCACAGTTACCTTATATGAAGATAAAGTAGTTTGCTATGGAAGAATAAGTTACCTTATGCTGAAAAACTAGTTAGTTTTATGCTGAATAATAAAACAAAGTTATATGAAGATTAAATAGTTTTCTGTGAAAGTTTATATAGACTTAGGAGAAGATTAGATAGTTAGAGATGAACGAATTAGTTAAACTTATCTGAAGATTAGTTACTTTTAGCTGAAGAAATGTGGAGATTAGTTAGTTTCTGATAAAAGAATAAATGGACTTTAGATAGTTTTATATTGAACAAAGAGTTAAGTTTAAGAAGGTCAGGCTTAGGCTGAAGAATTGGTAGAATAGGTTAGGTTCCCAGAAGAATCACTTCCCTTTATAGGGCACATACAATACGTATATAGATAAAATTATTTGTTGTAATTATGTTAAATATGTTTCCGTGGACCGTGGCGGATGTAACGAGGCAAATTGTCCTCGTTCTAATTTCGTTTGATGATAGAAAGTCTGTGCATTTGATACTTATAAATTATGTAAATAATTCAAGATGGCTAGATGCTGTAAAATGTTTAGCGGTGTAAGCAGGTTATTTGATAGACGAAATAAGTTAGGAAAAGCCGGACGCTTCCTGGCATGTTTAACATAAATAAGTCTTATAATTAAAATGTAGAAATGATCATTGATCGCAACTGAACCTGATTGTATTTAATTAAATCTTAAACAAATTATATTTCATAATAACATAGACCTATGCAGCAATCATGGTAGAGGAACGCGAAGCAGCTATTATGAGTGTTGGTGGGATGAAAACTTTCGATATTTTTGTGCATTTCGCTACCCAGTATTTATAACCTGTCAAATTCCTGCAATACAATCTCACACGGCGACGATCTCTTCAATCCTATTATTCTTTTCAGACATCCTCTTTGCACTTTTTCAACTTCCTCTGTTTCACATACCGCCGACACTTCAGCCAGTAACAAAGTCCCTTTCTTATGTAAGTAATTAAATGATTAAATAATTATAACATGGTGCTGTAATAGCTAAACCGTAAACATATGAGTAAGCTATATGTAATTAAGAGAAGGGAAAAATATAGAAACGACGTAAATGATATTATTATACATCATCACTGCTCTGCATACGTTTTCATGCGAGGGACGCTACCCTGTTGGCCGTGGTTAGCTGCTCGTCGACTATCTATATCCGTTTATACCTGTGTGTGTCTGTGGCGACTGCATAGCGTAAATGATATGACAGCATACGCTTTGTGTTGAGCGAATTTGTAGAGCGCTGCCGGTCTGTAAAATTATATATGATGGCTTTCACACAGAGACTGACTAGATGGGTGTATTTTGGGGTATAAATAGCGAGAATAAACAAAATATTTTAATATTCGATTTATTTTCAAATAATTAACTCACCCTACCCTATTGGTGGCAAAAACATGTAACGTACCTCCACCCTATTGGTGGCGTGTCACTGTAATGACGCTAACAGATATCTCAAAAATACTTATAGAATCAAATGTTCTTAGGAAACAGGTTGCTCGGGCGCCAGTTCAGTTTAATGTGAGATCTCATTCTGGAACTGATGGTGATATTCCTTCGATTCTCAATGATTTCCCTGCCCACATGGACACTCCTTTCTCATAATTCTTTGCGTTTTGCAACGTGAACAAAATAGTATCGGCATTCCTCTACAGTTTTCTCTAAAATGTCCGGCCTTTCCGCATCTCCAACATACTGCTCCTTGTGTTTCGATACGTGTCATTTGGTCCCTTACTATTGGTTGCTCTGTCGCCAGTAGTTGATATCTCTGTGCTACTGGTTGTTCTCTTATCGGAGGTTCTCTTACATTTACTTCTCTTTCCGGCAGCTTTGTACTACTGGTTGTCCTCTTTGCGGAGCTTCTCTAGTTTGATATTCTTGTCCATAACCAGTTTTGTTTATTCCCGGTAATTCTTTCCTAAGTGATTCATATTCTATGACTCGTTCCACTAGTTCATTTAAATACCATATCTCGGTCCTTCTAATCATCAGTCGAAATTGAGGCTGTAAGTTTCTATAAATCCAATGCAGTTCTTCTGCTGCACTAATACTCCCGGGCCTTCTAATTAATGTCTGCATATCGATAACATAAGTCTTTACGGATTTGTTCTCCCGGTATAGTCTTCGTACTATCTCAGCGTCTAAATTAACATGGTAGTCCACTGGGAAAAAGTACCTTTGGAAATAAATCTTCAACAAATGTCTCCCAACAATTGTTCGATCGATTTCGGTTATTCCGTAACCACATTAATGATGATCCTCTCAATAAATCAAGTAAAGCAGCCAATAACGTCCTTTCATTCACATTATGTCGCTCTTTTCGTACTTCTAATCCTTCTAGAAAAATTACTGGATTCCTGTTCCACTTATAGATCTTGAAATCTTCTGCTCGACGGTATTCTCTTACGGGTTGTCCCTCTCCTTTTCTAACAGGTATATTTAATGGTTCATTCATTCCTGCTTCTTGATTTGCTGCTCCTTCAGGTCTAGGAGTAACTCTTCCTTGTACTACATTTGCGAAGTACTATATTTTGCAGGTGCTGACTAAAACGTTTTCTCAATTCATTCAAACTTCCTTCGGTATCTAATTGGAATCGCTCCAATTCAACGATGATTTCTGGTTTGTGCAATCGGTATATCCACCCTACACGATCAATAGGTCCGACAGCCGGTCTTGCTTCAGCTCCTTCCTCCCCTATCATTTTTCTTTCTTGTATTATTTTCCTGGTATTTTCTTTCTTCTTATAATTGAAGTTGTTTTGGATGTCCTTTTTCCTCTCTACGACGTACTCCTCCTGAATTAGCGCTTCCCCTCATAAGTACTTCAAATTCCTGCTCTCTCTCTCTCTCTCTCTCTCTCTTTTCCTCTCTGAAGAACAGTCCCTGCGCGGGCGCCAAATTAAACTTTTAAAAATACGACAGCAGCCAACAGCAGAGACCGGTGAAGCAGAGCAGCTACGCGGGTTAAAACGTAAGTTTGTTAGGCGACTTTGTCTAGCATATATTGTTTAGTATATTGCATGTTTTTTTTTTTGAATAGCTTCACTCCTTTCCGCTACCTGTTTCCTATGCACAAGTAACGTCGACGGGCTCCGATGCGTTACATCGCGATTCCTTCACACGTCGCCTGATTATATTGTATAGTTGTGGCTTATGCCAGCGTTGCACACAGGCGTTGTATACGTGTTCGGCTTTGGTGTATGCTAGAATTAGTCACCTGTCATGGCCAACGTAGTAAGGGGTGTTGATAAAATTCATTGCCCTCTAACTAGAGTGTATATTTTATATCAGTGTTGTGCACGAACAATGTCAGCGAGCCCAAGGGCGTTGTTTAGGTGTTCAGCTGTGGTGTACGCTAGAACTAGTCACCCGACAAGAAGGACATATTTCGGGGTGTTACGAAAGTTCCATATCTTTTCAATAGAGTGGCTAGATTGGCTTATATCAGGGTTGGACACTGTAGCGTCAGCGTACTCCGGGGCGCTGCATGTATGTTTGGCTCTGGTCTATGCTAATACTAACCACTGAGAATCAGTAACATCAGCGTATTGCGGGGTGTTCGTGTTCGTTTTAGAAATCACGCAACATTCGAGATTTCCAAAACTCATACTGTACGCACCGCCTGCGCGAAAATATTCGTATCTGCTCATCCCGCCTTTGTGAACTGATTACTAATTGCTGGTACCCGCTTTTATTTTCACAGTTTTTTTGCTTATGTGCCCCTGCTTATATCCTATGCGCTGTATTATTATTATTATTATTAATTATTGTGATGGCATTTATACCGCCTCTTGATTAACTTACTTCGTTTATTATTACCTCATTGCTTTGATTTGATATTCGTAATTGGACATTTATTCATTTGTTTATTATTGACATTTTTAATGTGCATTAATATCTTTCTTTCTCTGTTTTGTCTAAAGAATAATAGCAGTTTTGTTAAAACTTTAATGGTGCTTCACTCATTAGTGGATAAGTTTATTGCAGATACCCGCAAGATCTAGGACACCTGTGTCACTTGCCAAGTAGAGCTAGCCAAGCTTTCAGAGAGCGGTGGGAAGAAAGAATGGGAAGAACAACACCTGTTCAGTAGTGTGGTCTCACTTTAAACTGAACTGGCGCCCGAGGACGTTTTCTGAAGGCCGTTTAAGCCCGTTTAAGATCGTTACATAGATTTGGCGTCCGCACAGGGATATTGGTGTCTCGCAGCTCAATTTAGCGCTGACACAGTACGACGACACTACTCTGTGGTTGTTGTTGTCATTGGAAGTCACATACATCATTATATTTCTAATATCCCAAGATATTGCGGATGTGTGTGTGTTACGGATGTTTATCGCCAAAAAAGAAATTAGACATATTCACTTTAGCCCCATACATCATTATATTTCTAATACACACTTCCGTAATATTGTAACGATGAAAAAGGTTTAGACATGTTTACTTCTTGAGATTCTAATGCAAAGATCTTTAAAGAGTTTAAATAGATCATCTAAGGGAAAATCTAAGGGATTTATTAGGCACACGGAATAATTGCAACACACAGCTAGAATCTTTTAAGCGTTTGCAGGGAGAAGAAAATATATCGCGACGAAAAGAAATACATGGCAGAGACTTCTACACGTTACAGAGAGATAATTGAAAAAATAATTTATTTGATGGACTTTTAATGAGTAAAAGCAAGATGAAATAAACTTCTTCATGAAGTTTACGGCCGCCAGGGGACGACACCGTGGACCTACTTGTAAAAGCTAAGTTCCGATTCAGACTTGGGCAGAATTTTCTTAGTAGTTGACAAGCTGAGTCTTAAAGTTTATTTTAAAGTACGCGTATTTTGCTTATTTGTTTTTATTGTGAAAACTATGCTACAGTACAATGGAACTAATAAGTTTCTTTTATTATGAACAAATGATTAAGATATTGAAACACTTTAAGTTCTTTTGATTTTACTTTGAATAAATAATTATGATTAATGTAAAATAAGGAAATTATTATCACTATATTCTTTCATGGTATTTCATTTTATTATAGCCTTCGACTTAGGGCTTAATTAAATTTTTGCTCTCAGATTCCGGGGAGAATAGGATGGGTTGTAATTGGAAGTAGCATTTATTTATCCATTTGTGGCTCACACAATTCCATGTCACAAAAATAAACGTGACAATATTCTTCCTCATTTTTACCAATTTCCATTCCCACACTCGTCTCATTCTTTCCATTGCCCTTCTTGCTTTCTTTGTCACCATCTGAACATGCTCCTTGAACGCCCCATTCAGCGTCAAAATATATTCCCAGTATTTCTAATTTTTCTATTTTCACTCCCTTAATTTCAAAATTATCTTTTTTACATCTATATCTTTTCTTTCCCTATAGTTAAGGCCCTGATTAATCTTACCCCTAATTAATCTCCCTATACATCATCATACCTCCCTTCTTTTTCACGAATTCTTCTTCACAGAGTCTACAATAACCTTTAAACCTTTCCTCTTCTTCACTCAAATCTTGCATAAGGTGGTGGTATTAACCATGAAGTTTTCGTTTTTAATTAATCCGATGTACCCAGATGACCTACTGAATACTGAATATAACACTACCAACTCATCACCACTCAAATAATCATCTTTTAGCCACCGAATACGTTTTGAGAAATTCCCGTCTCACCACACAACATCATTTGATGCCATTACATAGTATTACTGAAGTCCTCACTCAAATCTTGCATAAGGTGGTGGTATTCACCATTAATTAATCCGTTGTATCCAGATGACCTACTGAATACTGAATATAACAATACCAACTCATCACCACTCAAATAATCATGTTCTAGCCACCTAATACTATTTGAGAAATTCCCGCCACATCACACATCATTTGATGCCATTACATAGTATTACTGAAGTCGAGCAGCGGAGGAGGGTAGGTTCCTGACCCAAAACATCTGTATGCGTCCGTCTGCGGTAGTGTGCGTTGACCAAACATCCGTCCGCATACATACGTCCATCTACATACATCCGTTTGCTGCTGTGTGCACTGGCCTTTATACAGCGTCCAAAGATGAATCATTCATAAAATAATAAGTTATTACGTTAATGTTTAGAGCCTTTTGAAAAGAGGTTTCTCCATCAGAACTTGCCCTTTGGTGGGGAGAATACTAAGATTGCTTCGAAGCAAACTTTAGGAAGCCTTAAGAAATACTCTTATCAAAAAAAATTCGATTCATGTAAACCTCCTGTTATTTATTTTCAATTGCTTTGCAGATAAATTTTCTTTTGACGTAAAATGACATTTAAAACAAAAACTTTAAAATGACAATAGTTTTGTTAAAACATTATAAGTTTGTGTAAATTTTCATATAATCTGCAAACATATTTTATTTCACTTAAATAATATTTTCCTATTCGAAATTCGATTTTGATATACATTATCGCAAAATGTGACGGGAATAATTTAACAGCCAACTAAGCGTTGTTTTATGATCCATAAAAATGATCGATATTTTTCGAATTCGCCGCTCTTCGAATTATAGATAGATATATTGGAATCGTAATTTTATACATTTTTTCTATCATTGTTATTGCTTTAAAGAATTTTATATGCGACCAGTCATGGCTCTAAAAGTAACGAAAGTTGGGTGCTTCTTGAGCAAAGATTTCCGGAATTATTCAGCAGGAAACTTAATTAATAGTCTTGTATTTTCATGACATATTGGTATGAACTTTCTTTATGGTCCTATCTTATGAGCATTAAGTGCCTAACTAAGCAGTCTTCCTCACGCTGGTCTGCGCAATACTGATTTAACAGTTCTTTGATTTTTAACTACCCCGTGATCTTCTCCATCGAGCCGTTTAAACTTTGAGCCTTACCTTTTAATTTGCTAATTATAATACTAAAGCCCCTTTTGTTTCTGGGCTTATTCTCATTAGTTCTATCTAAGAATGTATTAAATAAATACTCGCACGTTGCAATAAATAGGGGAAGCGTCGATTGCGGGCCATCGAACGTTATAATTGCATTTACATGAATATTTTGAATATCAACGTTTGTATTTTGTAGTGGCCATATCTAAATTATTATTAAGACTTTGGTTAGAATTATTTTGATTGTCACTGTTTAATAATTAACGCTAGCAAACTTAAATGGTTGATCGACCGACCTTACATTTAGGAGACAGTATGGTTTTGAAATTACTTGATAATCGGCATTTGAAATTACAAGTGAATCGGCATTATTCTCACCAAGAGTCAATTAGAATTCGGGGCCAGAATCAGACATAGATCCGTTTCATGATCAAAAGGTAGAAATAATTATTACTTATTGATTATCCCCTATACTAATTAAACAAATCTTAAATAAATGATTTTACATAAACAGTTACGCATGAAGTCAAGTGTATCGGCCGGGATCACCTAATAGGGGAGACAACATAAGTGTTCTAGGCGAACGTGCTAATTAGGTACGAAGTAATTATGACCGAAAATATCCTTGGTTAGACGGTCGAATTAGAGGGGAAACCAAAAACGAATGAAAACGGAATACAATCTGGTGGTTAAAACTGTAAGACTTGGTAGCTCCTCCAAAATAAAACGACAATATAAATAAATGTCATTTAAGATGTCATTTAAATATCATTTAAATAAATGCTTGCATATACGTAATGGCTTTTATGTTTGTATTGACGGATAGTGAGCTCACAAACGACTGCACAATATTAAATGTAAAACTGTGTGAAATCTTAAGTGCTTTGTACTACTCTAGTTAGTTAGTTTTCTTTTGTTATTATTTTAGTCTTATGAAATATGTATATTAATTATATTTCACAATACATCATTTGTATTATTAGTAAAGTGATTTATGCCATCAACGAAAACTCTTCAGTCTCCCAAAATTTTCGCTTACAAAGAAAACTTAATAACAATTAACTTACGGTATCTAAATGAGAAGGGATGATACAGAATATGGAATGCTAAGTGTGGAAGGGGAATAGACGATAGTAACATGTTTTATTTGATGCAGACAGACAATGACAATTATCTAAATATAATTCTGAACTTGCCTCAGAGTTCTATAATTAGCAATTAAGAAGTTGTTTTATCATATAACTGTCACCATCATTTCGTTTTGAAAACTTTCTGCTAAGTTTAAGAAAGTACTTTAAAAGCGATACGGGGCTTGTGCAATGTTTTATTGTTCTCTTGAAACTAAGTTCTTCATTTACTAGCAGAGAATTATTGCTTTTAGTTATCATCCCTTAAAAGGTCTTTTACAATATTTTCTCGATCTAGTTCGTAGCATTAATTAATGAAATATTTTTGAAATTGCTAGTAAAAAGAATATAATGGATTCAAAATTAAGATACAATTATTATTAGCGTCTTTGAAGAAATAACCCCACTCGGGATTTGAATCCGAATCTCTCAATTTCCGGTCGAATGTTCTAACCATTTAAACTAGGTGATAATTTCAAAGAACAAACTCTATCTATATGTCCTAAATGCTCGCCAATGTCGTTTACGATATGTTTCTATTTTAACAAGAATTGTAGAACACGACACTGCTGTCAGCTCACTAATCATGGGTCTTTCAAGCAGGTGGCTCCACTTGCCTTGTGATGTTCTTAATATTTTTATTTATATTTAATGCAGCATGTAAGCCAGCCGACTATAAATCAATGAATAAAGTTAATGAGTACAACTATATAATTTTATATATAATTTTATATAATGTATTCGAAATTAATATACAATTATTATTTGCGTCTTTGAAAAAATAAAGTTATTTTTTCTAATACGCAAATAATAATATTGTATATTAATTTCGAATCTATTATATTAAATTATATACTATTCTGAGTTGTACTCATTAACTTTATTCATTGATTTATAGTCGGCTGGATTACATGTAGCATTAAATGAAGTTAATATATTGAGATCGAAACAAGACAAGTGGAGCCACCTGATCCGAATATGCACGGTGAACTGACAACAGTGTCGTGTTCTACAATTCTTGTTTAAAATAGAAACATTTCTTAAACGACATTTGCGAGCATTTAACACATAAAGAGATTGTTTGTTCTTTGAAATTATCACCCCGCTAGTTTAAATGCCTAAAACACTCGACCTCGAGAACACTCAATCGAGAGATTCGAGTTCAAATCCTGATTTTTTAAAGACGCAAATAATAATTGAATATTAATTTCGAATCCATCATATTAAATTATATAATATTCTCAGTTGTACTCATTAACTTTATTCATTCAGTAAAAAGGATGTTTGATTAAAATTGATACATTCTTTACGGTATCAATGCAGTTGGTGCCTTGGTTATAGGAATTCAAATTTTCTTGAAGAAAAAATTTTCAATTGATCAAGGAGACAAGTTCTGCGCAGTTTAAATTAGTTTGTTACCATTGTAAAAGCCATCATCCGCATAACTTTCAAGCGCGCTTAAGGAATAGCGTAGCATACTCGATGCCTTAATAAATTGAATATTATTTCAAAAAATAGTTTAAGGAAATAATTAATTCAATTTAATTATACCTCTTATTCATTAACGAAAATAAACAAATATATACAGATTAAAAACTAGAATAACGTGAGTACTTTAACAATAGAAAAGACACACGTTTGGTGTGTTATAATATAAGAATCATAGTGTAAACAATCTTTTTACGTCGTGATTTGAATTATGTATCAAATATATTCTGATATCAATTAAATGCACGTAATAAAACGTATTTAGAACGTAAACAATTCATAATATACTTCAATGAGTTTTTTTTTAACTCTGTGAATAGTAAAATATTAAGTTACAGATATGTTTTTTAATTTGAACGTGACCTATAGTCAACTATTTATTTCCATATGATTTAGAAATTGTACTTTGTGCAATCGTTTTCATACAAAACAATTATCTTATCAAACCATTTAATTTTTACTATGCATAATTCGTACTAAATAAAACATATTACCTAAATCTTAATTATACGAGGACTTTTTGGAAATAATATTCTATTTCAA
>WYDF02256233.1:0-19890 GCA_009867245.2 Adranes taylori
TGATTTTCATTTGATATTATATGAAACTGGACAAGAACATTTTATTTAATTATACTTAAAATACGGTGTAATAGTGGTTTCTTTGAATCTTCAAAGAAAGCTGTCTCCATCAATTGCAAATATTGAATTTTTGTACCACTGTACCAGCGTGTAGCCAGCACGACTTGCGCCTTTTGCTTAAATCAGATCGCGAATGTTCAATATTTGCGATCGCAAAATCGCGACTTCTTGTCATGTCCTACTCTCTATCTTCTACTTGTTTACCCGCCGCTGTCTATACGCTAAGAGATGCTGTCTATAACGTTAGAGTAGAAAAAAATGTTTTCGTTTAAATGAATATAATTCTATAGGAATTTATACAAAAAAATATTGACTTAGGAAGTGCATTAATTTGTTACAAGACTGGAAGATTATAATATATTTTATAGAAAAATAATTCATCTAACTATAAATATTTAAAACACGTAAACATATCTAGTAAGATGTAATTAGCATATAACCATTATGACTTAAAATACGCACAAGTATCTGCAATAGGATACCAAAAATTTCTTTGTCTAATATTCATTAGTGAACACTCTATAACTTTTTAGCGTTACAATACCGTTAATTTTGAGTCCAACTTTTTCCAAATTTGGGGAAGTAAAATGGTAGGTAAACAAAAATAAGAGACTATAAATGAATGCTTTATCATTAACAAATGTAAAAAAAGTATATTACAATATTTTTGTCAATGAATAAATCTTAGAATATTATTATTACTACATTAATAAAACAAAAGTTTAAGTATTCCCAATGAAAAGAATAAAAAAATAAATTACAAGAAGTAGGACCTCTTCTGATGGTTCACATACTATTAAATATTTTTCTTGTTGAGCCCTTATTACTGCTACTGCACCATCTACGATGTGTACAAAAAAGTGTAAATTTGGACGCTGTCGTCAGTCAGACCCATAATGTTTTACAGGAAGTATTTTTTTATTAGTCACACTATTTTGAACTGGTATTTCCTTGGGTTTGAAATCAACACAATGTAAACCAGATTTTAGTAAAGTTTTTTATTCACCACTGCTTAAATTTTAATTGGTCCCTCCTCGGACCTTGATTTTTTTCTTTGTCCAACGTTTGAAGTGTACACTCTTTTACATTTAGATATTTTAAAATCCTTTAGGCGAATGTGACTTATGGTTATAATACTGATATCTTCTATAAGAAATGTCCTTAATTCGTTTAAACAGAGTTTGATCCCATTGGCATTCTAGGTGACAATTTTCAATTGGGTCTTATTTTCCATCAACAGTAGAAATTGATCTTAAGATTCACGGTTACATATTCAAAATAATACTTCTTACGTTGTTGTAGAGGTCACTGCCGGTTTCCGGCTTTTTGTGCGAAACTTATTCTGGATTAACTTTCGATGCGCCAATCCATTCTTGTTTTAATATTTCCTGTCCTGTTATCAGCTGATCAGTATTCCTAGGACCTTTACAGTCGTTTGCTTTATGTGCTTTTGAGCATAGAGCACATTGATGCAGCAAACTCCGTTCCTTTTTTCTGCATTCATATGAAGCATGGGGTTCCCACACTGCACAAGACACTAGACAAATAAGTCATTAGTTGCAATCAAACCAGTGATTTAAACGTGCATAATTACTAATCATCCGATGTTATTCTAATAAAAGTTTATTTATAGAAATAAAACAAAGAAATATAGTAATAATATAAATTTATTATATTTATTTGACATGTATTTATTTGACAATTAACGGATCATTTCGAAATTATGGGCAATACCACGCAAATATTCTATTATATTCCTTTGTGCAAATTTTGTACAATATTTATTAATCTTCTGTCAGCGTCTCTATATTTCTTGAGTTTTTTAGGTGGATTTTGTCCTGAGATTGCTCAAGTTGCTCGTAGTACAAGTCTCGTCCATACTCAATTTTTGTGTGCATTTAAAAATAACCAAGTAGTTGGATTTGTCATACCTAATTCTGGACGGAGATAGGCACCTTCAGCATGCATATTTGTTCATGTTATGTCTTCTTCATTTAGTACTCGATTGTACAAATTCCAAATTCTTGGGGGAAACAATGCATTTCTGCGCCCCCGTCGTTGCACTCTTCCAATGCAGTTGTCTTCAAACCAATCTAATAAAGGTATCAATTCAGGAGCTGGAATATCTGCTAAATGTTGCACAGCATTTTCCAAGTCGTCTGTTGGTACAAAAGCTAATGCTACGATAATTTTTGTATTCAATGCAAAATCAGCGTCTTCATTGTAACTGGTAATTAAATCTAATATACATAAATGTTTTTTCATATTTTTGTGATAGATGGAGAAAACTCCTTTTAGCACAGCATCTTGAAAATTGGAGCACAGCATCCTTTTAGCACAACATCTTGAAACTTGTCTTTCATGTTATTTATAAATCCTATTTCAAAATCGCAATATATTGATGAAGGAGTTAACCTTGGGTTAAGTTCTTTTAACGTGGTAAATAGTTTGTTGTAGGTGCATCTTTGCTTCTTTCGCAACAAAGCATAAATTAAAGAATGTATGCCACCACTATTCCTGGCCAAAATAACGTACACCTTCTTAAACAAATTCGGCGCTATTTTAAATATCACAGTACCATGTGTCACAATCTTCTAAATTTGTTATATTGCTTGCTCGTCCAAATATTAATATTTTTTGCTGGTCTCCCGATCCACTGTTTGATAAAAAAATTCTTTTAGTCCCGTACTGCTTTCAAACGTTTTGTTCTCTTCGGGTATAAGTAACGTCGACAGGTCTTCAGGATTTCTTGGAGAATTCATTAATTCATTTCTTCTCCTAAAAATTTTTTTAAGGCGATGTTGATTGGACGTGTTCCTTTTGCTGCTACTAATATGCTTTGAAATCAATCATCGATTATTTGAGAAGTTGATTCCATTGTTTGCTGGTCGCGTCGCTTAATTGCTGTTTTTATTTCACTTACTTCAACAATCACAGCAGATGCACCATGAGAATGCACATGAGGATTTTGTCTTTCGCTGTTGTTTTTCTAACTGTTATATTTTCTTGCGCAGTTGGTAACGCAAGAAAAAGTCAGATTTTCAGATTCTCACATATTTATCATAGCAATACCATCTACTTTATCAGATAAAATAAATATCAAATGAATTGCAAATATTTACCTTTAGTAATAATTTGTTACTTGTATAATTAGCATTGTATGATGTAGCAAAACACGAGATATTTGAATTGTTCAGGGTGATATTGTAAGAGGGCAGCATCATCCCACGATAGAAGAGGAAAAGAAAATTGAACAAAAAATATTTTATTCATTTTCCATTAATTAATTTAAAATAATATGTAAGTAGTTACAAATATTTCGTTCATTGAAACAAAACATACATTGAGAAAAAGTATCAGGTATCTAGGCCATTAGCTTGTATATTACTTATATTGACGTGACCGTTGATATCAAATTTCAAAAGCAATAATATTAAAACATATTTTACAATTTTCTGTGTGTTAATATTGCAACTATTTCAAGATCTAAAAGCATACGTATTCAATTAACAATTTAAAAATAGAAATCTATCATGTTCTAAATTGTTTAAAATTCTCTGCTAAATTTTAAGGTATTTTATATTTTTAATATTTACGTGATTTTTATTATTAACTAGCTTACCCGGCAAACGTTATTTTGACCTAACTGCCACGGCCTGTGGACGCCGCTTCCCCGCGATTCTAACTGCCATGGTCTAATTACCTCAACATGATCTAATTGCCGCATAATGGTGTACTTGCTGTAAAATGGTGTAATTGTCGCAAATTGGTCTAATTGCCGTGGCCAGAGGCATTGTTTCATTGACGCGGCTCTGCCATGGCCAATGGAATTGTTTCATTGCATTGACTTTGCCACGGCCAGCGGCATAGTTATTAAATCTAAATTGTCTAGACATTTTCTATAATTAATTTCCCATTAATCATTGCTATTGCGCACTAATTCAGAAGCCTATGTATTCAGTAAAAACGTGTATGTGCGCGTTCGGTTTCAAAATGACTAAAGAAAAAATGTTACACAAACTAGATCTAATATATTACAACAAGAACAGATTATGCTCTTTTTAAACAATTCATAATTACTCCAATACTCGGTTCTTAAAAACCTCAAAACTTTATTTACTTATAGAGGTAGAAGTTGTTCAAGGAAGAAGTTGCCCTGTATCGCGATTTTCTTATTTTTTCGGTGCTGCGATATTTAAATTTGATCTAACAAGACTTGATTTCTTTCTGCTGCACTAGGTACCTAAAATTTACAAATGATACAAATTTATGTTCCAGGAATTTGTGTTAGGACACATTGAGATGCAGACAACGAAGGCCAACAAAGTTCTAGGTTTTGTATCACACGTATTTATAAACATGAGTTTTTATTGAAACATTGAGCTAATGCGCATTGAGGTTTTATCATATACACGCATTTGATCACAACAGAGTGCCTTAGGAAAACAGTTTGCAATGTAGCCTTTGAAGCACAGTTTCCTGTAAACGTGCGGCCGCTATTTTAAGAGAAGATTAGTTAGCAAACATTTTAAACATACATCAAGGACTTTTTCTTGAAGCGCTTTACAACAAAACATTTTTCTATGACATTAGTCATCCCAATCACATAAATTCTAAATTCAAAATTTGATTTATATTGCTAGTGCCACAGTTTTGAAAATTAAAGACTGTAAGTTAAAAGTAATTTAATAATTGTCTGCTTGCTAAACATAACTAGATAGGTTCACGTACTGCTATTGGTACGCGTACCACAATTTGAGAATTGTAGATTATATAACTACAGGCATTAATCATTACCAAATATTTAGTTAAAGTTAGTATTTACGTAAGAATAAAGTTGTGCTGCTCAATAAATTCATGTAATTCATTCTTAAAGTGTACCATTGATTCCTTATCATCTATTTTATCGATGCACTTATGAAAACCATGTATTAACATCCGATTACCGACAAACAGCACTATGACAAAATAAACAAAATACGCCTCGAAAGCAACAAATATTGAGACGCAAAGACCCATAATGGAAATTATATCAATAACAGATTTTACAATATAACATACTGACAATTTCGATGGACATCTTATATACCCTGGAATTATGGTTGTACTGTCGTTTCTCAGTAATCCATATGAACTTATAAATAGCGCTGAAAAGCTCCCGCAGATTATAACAAATTGAACCGATCTGTTCGCATAGATGTGGAATTTTAAAAGCGACTTCTTGTAGACTAAACCAAACCTGAAAATAAAAACACTATTAATCAGACAACTCTTGAAATCTCGCGCCTATCGTTTACCAAATATTTAACTTCAGAAATCATTAAAGCTTTTCAAATTGTTCAATAGTTTAATAGCTACATAGAGCAAGAGTCAGGTAGAACAGACGCTATAAATGTTCGTTTTACATAACTTTCGCAGCTTAGTATTTTAGTGATTATAATCTATTACTGACATGCTTAAACCACTGCTCTAATGGTAGTTAATTGTGGCTTTCATCATAGTTTTTATTATTCATTACGTGTTGCTCTGAATATAGTTATCTGTAGCTCTGACTACGCTTTATAAGTTAAACACCTCAAAATAATATGTATTGACGAATATATTGTGTGTTTTTTTGGCTTGTTATATTTTATTTATACTGATCAAAATCACCATTAGAAAATAAATTAAATTTGGGCCAATCGCTTTGAACCAAAGGTTTCTTGCTAATATTTCTATTCACTACCTTCACTATGATGTGTATTGAATGTGTTAAACATGCATTTTATGTGTCAAAAGATTTAATTTTATAATCAAATTGACTAACCGCAAAACTCGTCTAAAAAGAAATATCATCGTCAACTTGCCACAAATTAAAATGTATATAAATATAAATTTTATATTATCCATGTATTTTGAAAATTGTATGTTTTAAAAATTTATATTTTATTAATTTGTATATATTTGAAATTTTTGTAGTTTAAAAATTATGTTCAAAAAATACCTTCCTAGAAAATTTACATTTAAAGAGATACCTATATATTTTAAATTGTTATATGTTCAAAAAATTATGAATTCTGAAGTATTGTACTTTATAAAATTTTCACGCAATATATGTGTCAAAACATTTGTTTTACATATCAAATAAACTAATGCAAAAAAAGAAGTACCATCGACAACATTTTGAAAAAATTGCATTCAAATTGTATCAGATTTTGATATGATATCAAAACTTCTAATCGCCAACTAGCCAAAAAAGAAATTCTATCAACAACTTGTTACAAAAGCTAAAATAACAAAAATATTACATCATGCATTTTGCTCTATTTATAAAATTATATATTTAAAAAAATTATATTATAAAAATTTGCATATATTTGAAATTTTTATAGTTCGATTGGAACAATTTACATTTAAAAAGTTGTATACTTTGAAAAAAAATATACATATATTTTGAAATTTTTCCAGATTACCCTCTATTTTATCTAGTAAGTAATTTACATCATTTTCTGTACTTATCTTTTCTTGGAAACCATATTGTGAGTTTGTAGTAAACTTAATTTTTTTGAGTTAACTCATAAGTCTTCTTTTCATGCTTTTTTTATTTTTTTACTAAATACTCATGTTAGTGCTATGGGTCTGTAGTTGCCTAATTCTGTGCTTGATCCGTTTTTATGTATGTGAATGATTATTGTGTGCTTTAATACGTCTGGGTATATACCAGTTGTTATTGTATTATTTACTATTGAGGATCAGATTAAAGCTGCACCAGAAAAGCAAGAGCAGCGAGAGAAAGAATGAGACTGGTATGGGATAGAAGATTTGGGGAGTCGATGAGTATGAGGATTATGATTATGGAGGTATGCGTGAACAGAATATAGAGTATGCGCGGTTAAAGAAAGAGATATGTTAGAGACAGTGTAGATTGAATGCATGAAAAAATGCTAGGGTTGGACCGAAGCACACCTAACAGTATAGTGTTGTAGGAGAACAAAGTATGGATTAAAGGACTGAAATAATGGTGAATTTTGAGTGAAGGAATGTATGTGAAGGTATGGAGTGAGGAGGAAAGAGAATTAGGGAATAATTGTATTTTAAGTTTGGGGAGCTATGCAAAGAAATGCCACCTTATATATTTTGAATGTATTTCTTTTTGTAATATGTATACAATTTTGAAGGAATACCAATAAAGGTTATCTTATTATATACAAGAACTGTTATGAATGGAGTTAATATTCACGATGCTTCTTTTGCCATCTCAGTTGTTATTTTGTCTTCTCCTGGCGATTTATTTTTCGTCAAATTCTGTATTATCTGGGATATTTTATGCTCATCACATAGTCTCATACCGAATGATTCTAGATTTGTTTTTGCTTAGTTTTTATGCTAGTACTTTCCCCAAGCTTGTACAATATTCGTTAAAATCTTCTGCTATTTCTTTCGGTAACTTCTATTTAATTGCTCCACGTGATTTGTTGCAATTTGTTGTTGTCAATAATCTTGTTAACATATTCTGTTAACAAGTATTTAAATTTATTATAGTTAATTTTTTCTTTCATCACTCTGACTTTTGTCTTTTCAATCCACGTTTTTAACTAAGTAATGAGTACATTGTGATCCGTTATTGCAGATTCATGTAGCTCCAGTTTTATATGTTTGTTTGGAAAGTTTGTTCCAATGCGGTCAATAATCGATCCCCTTGAAGGCGCGTTTGCATTTTGAGTAACTGATTCGATTTTAGTTCATTTATTAGTGTAAAGTTGTTTTGTTCTAGGATTTCTTCGTATTCGTTTAATATCTTTGTTCTTGTTTGGATGTCGATATTATTATCTCCCATTATTACATTTCATATTTTGGGTTATTTTCAAGGATAGATCAAAATGTATGTCTTAAGAAATTTTATATTTTTAAAACATTTAAATTTAAAAAAGATAAATATTATATTTTCAAATTGTATATTGTAAAACTTTTAATACAAAAAATGAAGATTACGAAATATGGTTATAGTTGTTTTAATTTTCAATTTTTGCAAAAAGGCTCTGAACATTAGGAATCTAGACAGTGTTCTAAAATTACTTTGCACTCACCTGTCCAATGACCAAAAACATTTAAGTAAGGCCACCATACGATAAAGCTTTTTCTTGTTTAAGACCATATAGACGTATGTCATTGCCATAAATGATACTCCAGGCAGGAGATATACTCTGGAAATGGTTTTCAAACCATCCCAATTAATAATAATCTCCAACATTCCATCGATAATGACAAATCCATATATTGCCAGAATGAATAGATTTATCAGCCTATTTCTGAATTTGTTGTTGTCAACAGAAAGACCCAAATATTGTGTGATGGTAGAACTCCAATGAAGTAATAAACCCTCAGGATTCATTTTTACGATATGCAACTGCAACTACAATCTATAAAACAATTTGTAATTGCTTGAAACTTTCATAATTGCTAGAAACTTTTTTACAAATGCGTATAATCAAGAAAATATTTTCCATTAATTTATAAGTACTATTTAGTAATCTGAATATGACAATGACAATGAAGACAATGAGGTGCAGAATTGTACGAAATTTTGGAAAGAAATAATTTGGCATCAAGGAAAGCTCTCATTGAGTTCATTTGGTTTAAGTGTAGATTCAAACACTATGTTTTTGGTACTCTTTTACCATTTGTTAAATTTCAAACAGCTTTCCCTTTATTTGATGCATTTTTAGTCATGCAAATATTTTTATGAAGAGATTTGTTTTCGGTACTGCCTGGTACTCTTTATAGTAATTTAAGGGGTTGAGGAAAGAGAAGGACATATGGAGATACTTAAGGGAGAGTAGAGAAGAAGGAAAGAGAGCAAAGGTGGGTTGGGGAAGGTGGGTAGATTAGAGAGTGGAGAGTTTGTTTGAAGATTGTAGAGATTGTTTGAAGGAGGCTTTAGGATTTGTCATCCTCTTCAGCCCGGAACTGGTAATTAATGGAATGCTTTTAGAATTGTGGTAAGCTGGTAGCTTGCAGATAAGATATATGCTATAGCATTCGCTTTATAGCCAAGGCAACCTGCAATACCTTGGACATAGCATGGTCAACTAATGAGGAAGTTTGGTTTAGTGGGGTGAGCTGATTTGCTGGTGGTCTTGTATTTGTCCTTGCTTGGCTGCGGAAGTCGGTGTTAGTTGACCTGAAATAGAAATTAAGGTTGTTGTCGAAGCGTGATTGTTTTTTTTATATTTAATTTTTATTATTTTTTAATTTTTTTTGTCTTGGAGATCCTCAGCAGGTTCCTGCATGGTTTGGATTGTTCGAGCTGGCGGATGTGGAAAGTGTCTGCGAGGCAGTTTGCTACGGTGGTGTCGGGCTTTTCAATCAGAGCGTAGATTTTGGTAGGCTATTGAGTTGTTTTCTGCGTCACGACGAGTCGGATATTTAGACTGTAGGGATTTTAGACGATCTGTGATCATATAGTTGGCTCAGCAGAGCAGTGTTCATATAGTAGGGCACTCGGAAATTGGAAGTGTAACCTGTGAATTTTTGGAAGTGTTCTTTGTTCACAGACAGTAAGTTGGTGTGGTTGCGCGTTAGAAAGAGTAGAATATAGAACAGCTCTATAGTCTGATATATCAGTGGCCTGATATGGTTTTGTAAGTGTGATGTAGAGTTTTTGTATGACAGCCTCTAAAATATACTCTGAGTGTGAAGATCAGGTTTACGCGTTTGCATACCCTGGAAAGGGTATAGTTTAGGTCGGAATTCCAGTTAAATGTTCTATTAAACCAGACACCTAGATAACAGGCCTGTCAGGGCATATACGCCCCACTTAAATATTATTCTTTCCTACTTGCAGAAATAATAAATGAAACTACGTACACTACTTTATCCAATTCTACATACCTTGTAAACGATGTAGCAACACTTTCCAATACTAATCATTACGTAATTACACAATATTTATCATAAACTCACGTGTTACACACCGACAAAACGCATTTTGAGGTTATATTTACATTTTTCAATAAAAGTTGATATTAAATGTATAAAGGACTGTTTATGATATAAGTACAGATTAAATCAGGACAAGTAGATCATGTCAGACTTAATCAGTAAAGCTGTGGGACATATGTGTCCTGACAGGCTCGAAAGGGTCTAGAGTGTTTAAAAAACTGTACATGTGTAAATTCTTTGTATCTGTTATATGTAGAACCCTTGACAAAAACCGTGGTCATGGTGAAAAGTAAATAGATTAATAATATATAATAGAACATTTAATTCCAGTAAATGAAAGATGGGGTGACAGTGACGTTCACAAATTTTTTATAAGAAATGAAATTTTGTTTCTAATACAATATGCCATATTTTAAATTTTGGTTCTTGACATTGCGCTGATGTTTTTGAAATATAATACTCAAAATTTGTAGATTTTGTTTTTCAAAATTGTATTGATTTAGAAATCCCCGTTGAGATAAATAAAAATGCAGTTTTATTTTTATAAAAGTACTAATAAGATCGAGATGTGTCGTTCAAAATCAAAACATGAGAGTATTGGATTAAGACACAAAAAATTGAAAAGCTATTAGCAATAAATGTAAAGCAGTCTTATCTAATATTCATGGGTGTACCACTGAAATGACCAAACACATAAATGTGAAATATGGAAATAATATTCAAAAGATCGCCTTGAAATGACAGAAAATGAGGCTAGCAAGAAAACAATTGAAATATTTTTAGATTATATTACCGTTATTAAGAGAAATTTGAAGGAAATTGTAACCAGGTTAGTAACCGTCAATGGCATAGCAAGAGCTATTACCAGATATGAATCTATCCGTGAATCATTTGCGAAATGCGGTTACAAAAAGTTGTAGAGTGGTCCAAAAGTTTCAGAAAACGGCAATACTCAAACGAAATTCGAAATTTCCTCGTTTATACTTTGCGTCTACATTTTACAAATTCTCCAGGCAATATACATATAAAACGGAAGAGGTCATGCACAGCGAAACGTGTTTCAAAGCGTTATTAAATAAATATGAAATCGGAACAGCACTGTCACAGACAATCAGCCTTGTCTTAATAGTGTAATTTTGCACAGTGGTGCACAAGGTGCACCCGTATACAAAACAAATTAGTGAAAAAGTGACAAAAACCACGAATGATTTAATGAAATTAAGACAACGTGAAATACAGGCGAAAAATAGCAAAAATTGCGATATAGTGAAGAAAGACTTAATTAAGTGAGTATAAACAATAACTACAAAAATACTAATTTAAAGATAACCCTAGTAAATTATTTACCCGAGTCATGAATAAGTCGGACTCCATCGCAAGGGCTTATCTGCGCACCATTAGTACGCAAAATTCATCACAGCTGTCAACGTGGAAATAACAGTACCGACAGTTTACAAGTTTGGTATGTTACAAGACGTAGAAAAAACCTGTACAAAGAAAGCAAAGCTATACTATACACAACAGCAGGAATTAGAGTAATTAAAACAACCTGTGATTATAATCACCCAAAAATTAAACAATTTTCATAAAGAAATTCGTAGCAGTCAAACAAAAATTTCATATTACTACAGCAAAGAGAACGTTAAAATTTTCACATACGGTGAAATAGACTATAACACACCCCAGGATGAACTGAAGAGAGCCTCAGTTTCATACTGTTTTAAAAGCACGTTCATTTACTTCAGAAGAAGTCTTGCAAAACCTAAAAACCTATTCTAGTGACAAAACAGAATGCAGAAAGTTAAGATAGAAAATCTAATGGGCCCTCCTTTATTGTTACTACTAATAAATCATAAAATCTGATCAATTTAAAGCGAGCTATCAAAGACATAGATATACTGGCCAAAAATTCAGAAGAAATCTTGAATAACTCAGTGCTTCAGATGCCAGTCTTTTGGACCCGGAGCTCGAAATTGCAGTGCCCAACCAATTTGCGTCAAATGCGCGCGAAAATATTGGTCCAGAGACTGCGCTATTTGATAGCAACGCGAATTGATCTCCGCGATTTGCCGAGTTAATCATAGAGCGGGCTATTCCGGATGCCCGAAATACTTGGAACATGTGGAGAAATTTTTTACAAACCGGGTAAATGTTTGAAAACTGTACTCAGTTTTTTTAGCTCGAAAGCAAATGATTTTCCTGTTCTACACCGAAATCAGAACAATCCTATTAATCCATCACAAAATATTACTAGTCTTTTAAATTATTCTCAAGTTTTGACTAATAACAATTCGGCCAGAAAAAACTATATATGTTTGAGTAACAATGATTTCTGAAACTTAATGATTGAACTTGACAAATTTAATTCACTCTGCGATATTTGGAAAATGATAGAAATGTTAAGAGAAATTAATCAGAAATTTACACCTATCACTCACATGCTGTAAAGAGTCTTAATTTTACAAGAAGTATCGCTTAGATATGGATAAGCAAAATCTTACGAAACTAAAAAACCACTTGGAACGCATGTGGCCTACCTAATATATCTTATGAACTTGAACATTTCGCTAATACAGAAAAATACGACTTCATCTTCATCTAAGAAACAATGCTTAATATTACACTACCTCCAAAAGTTACCAGTTATTCGTACTACAATCAGCCAAGTGAATCACATGAGGGAATATTAACGTACAAACGAAGTAACCTTGATTGCATGGTGTCAAATGAAAGTACAAACTGCTATGAAGCTTCGACAATACAACTAGAATATGTACATACAATTAATTTACAACAATCATAGAACACCACTATACATAAAAACACTGGATAAACTTTTGTAAAGCAAAAATGACTTCATACTAATTGGCGATACAAATGTAAGGCACATAGCATAGAATTGCAGCTCAAACAACGCAAATGGCATCAAGATACACAACTACGTAAATAAAAGCGGATTTAATCTAGAATATGTCACAATTTGCAGAACGCTATTAAAGATACCTAGCAAACGAAAATCTGTCACATGAAATCACTGAGAAAATAGTCAATCGCGAAATCAAAGAGTTTAAAAAGAAAACTTACAGAGTATAAATAAAAGAATTGACAAACCCAAAAGAAATAAATTCTATAGTAAAAAATTTAAACCCAAACAAAGCCGCAGGATTAGATAATATAACAAACAAAGTCTTGAAGAATCTTACGATTACAATCACCAAACAACTTAGTTACATATTCATCGCTGGCCTCACTCTACAAAAATTTTCGCGTTATGAAAGGAAGCAAGGTGATTCTTATAATAAAACTCTGTAAGATTCATTCAAAATTTCATTCTAGCTGCCATCAATAAGCCTCCTCCCGACACTGGGAAAGATGTTGGAAAAAATTATCACAACCAGACTACAAAAATATAACACAGAACAAGAAACAATTCAGCCTGAGCAATTTGGATTTCGTAAAAAGTTAATTAAATTACTCCAGGTAACAAGTATTGTAAATCATATCAGATTAAACTATAATCTAAATAAAACAACAGCCTTAGCAACACTGGATTTGGAAAATGGTACTCGGGTCTTATTTACGAATTAATCAAATAAGATCTATCAGCACATATTATCAAACTTATAATATCATACTTAGCCACAAGAACATTTCACATATATTTACAGGGAAAAAAACTCAAAAACAAATACTATTCCAATGGAGATACCGCAAGGCCTTTCCTATTCTCAAATTACGTTGCTGATCTCACATCGTAACTGATCTCACAACGTAATCATATCGATCAAAACACATCGAAAGAAACCTCGCTTTATTTGCTGATGATACACCTTAATAAGTACGTCATGATCTAACAAACTAGTCGGCAGAAACCTCCAAGAACACCTAAATCAAATAGAAATCAATATGGAAATACAAAATTCACAGGTTATGTATTTCAGCAAGAAACGATCAAAAATTAAAAACCCTGAGATTAAATTGGGTAACAGAACTCTAAATGACACGAATCAAACAAAATATCTGGGCGTAATATTAGATAGCCTACTAACTTTGTGGCACATGTCACAGCAAAAAGGAATAAAGCACAAGCTGCTTATAATACATTATTATAGGAATAACCTACTAGAACAAAGGAACACGCGAAATGCATAAAAACAACCATAATCTACGCTGCCCCCATGTCTGAGCATCATAGAAAGTAGAAGCAACATAGAAAAATTTCAGGTTCTGCAATATAAAGTTTTAAGAACAATCCTTAACTTACCCAAAAACACACACAAAAATCCTTCACGACCAAACATCCTTAAACAAAATTCAGAAAGAAATATTAATCCAATTTAAAAAATTGATCAGGGAAAAAACCCAGACAAATAAATTTAGCAAATAAATCCTCTAAACCACACTTAAAGGAAATAGCCCAAGCACTCAAGCTAAAACACAAAATTTTGAATCATTTGCATTCGAAGTGAAAGCCGCAACTGGTCGGGACGGACACACTGTCCTCTTTCATTCAAAAGGGGTCTCAACATAGGTGAAAATTAGTCCAATCACAATCGCAAATTTCAGTCATTGGAGAAAATGATACATTGATGATAATGAAATAGGAATACAGTACATAGCTTCCTTTTTTAATGATATACAATTGTTAACATGTAAATTATTCTTTATATTTGTTAACATGCGAGGGATAGGGCGTTATTTTATTGGCAGCAAGAATGGTAAATAGCACTGAAAAGTGTCTGAACAAGGAATCTAATGACAGACATTGCAGCAAGATGGTTCAATAAAGAACAAAGCTTGTTGTAGTGCATGCATATAACCATATTTATGTTAAACAACTGCTGAGTAAAATTGAAATAATTAATTACAAGATACACTACTTAAATAATATGTATATTTTTTGACATAACTATTAAAAAATTGTTTATAATTTCGGAACAGTGTTATTGACTCACATAATTTTCAAAATATGATAGATGTATTATTATACAATCGAGAACAGGTTGTCGGACTGATTTATATCTACACAAAAAATACATTGTATAAAATTTTGAAACGAAAATCTGTGTGTTGACACAAGATTTTCCGAGCGTTTGCTCTGATATACTCTTATAAATAACTATATTTTAATGCATAATTTTTTTTATCAAAATTTCTCTACTACTGACTTATTTTCTTTAAAATATAGGAGATATATAAGTTTTCAGCTTTGTAGAATGGCAGGATAATAAATTAATTATTTTAAATACTTACGCAAGAATATATACTTACATTCTTAATATTATAAATGCCTACAAAATACTGAAAAAAATTATGAATTATATTTAATATTGAGTTTAATTTAGTTAAAATATCATTTTTCTTTGAATTATTAGATGCCTATAAAGGTCTATTTATTTATTACTGAAAAGGTATTATTTAATTTAATAAATTTAGTTATCATATTTATTAAGCTCTGTTAATTTCTTTTGCTACTAAAATAATTTTAATCTTTACCATATGCACTGATTGAAGGAAATGAAATTTAACAACAATTTTATAAATAAATTGAAATAATTGTTATAAGACCTCATTAATATTTTATACTGTATTCAGAGACATAATTAGTAATATTCAAAGACATAATTACACACTAAAGAAGAAAATGTACATTTAATTAATAAAAGTAACAATTTTGTATTAATAATATACAGTTGATACTTCTTCTTTTTAAAATTTATCGTAGTATTAATATGACATTAGAAAGTTTTAGCTACTCATAAAATATTGTAAATAAATATTTTTAACTTGATTATTTTATGTATAACTGAAACTTTAATCTAAATATTATCTTAAATTCTATGTATAAAATGTTGAAAACTGTAAGTAAGACTTTATAAGTTGTATTACTAGTGTTTAATTAATTTAGACTGTGTCCTTCATAAAATATAAACTGTTCATCACAATGGAATAATTGCTACAATTTTTGCTTATGTTCAAAAGAACAATTCTTTAGTATATTAAAAAGCAGTTTCATTAATAAAAGAAAATGAGATTAACATTATTCATATTATTTTGAATACCTATTTCAAAACATAAAGTTAATAAATAACACGGAAGTGGCCAATATCGCATAACAGAAATGCATGGAGATATATTATCTTAGATATATATAAATATATCTTAAATATATAAATATAGCTTTCATATATCAATTATACCCCGTGGTCTAGAATTTCGCATCTTAATTTCTAGACTTAATTCTACATGCAAATATATAAATTTCTAGGAATACTTTTTTCCGGATCTCGTTAATAAAATGATTACAACTCTGTAAAGGGATGAAAAAAATACTATTCTTTTCATATCTTCCACACGCTTTAAGGATGTTAGGATTTAGATATTAGATTAATTAATTTTGTATTACAACTTATTCCATCCCTTCTTGTCCAAAAGTAGTTCCTATCGAACATTTAATTTATTACGTCATATTTTCCTCTAATTATTTTAAAACGTCTGTCAATACGTATCTCTTTTTCGAAGTAATTTAAAGTAGATGCCTAGAAAACGTAATTATTAATTATGTAATTACGTCTCATTTTTAACTGTAGCATGACGCAATGAATTTTTATAACTTGTACCATAGTGGCCCCAAGATAAAAGTTTACAAATTTACTGAAATAATAAGATTTAATATAAAAAACGTAAATTTTACTTAAAATATATATACAAATACAAACAGGAAAGAAGAATAGAAAATAGAACCATAAATTAACTTGAAAACAATAACATGCTTGTCAGTTTACATCACAACAAAAAAAAAATTAAATTTACTTTCAATGCAATTAACACATTAGTTTATAGTGTGCTCATTGTTCCGGTCTCTTGTGCAGAAAGCGCAAAGATCTCTTTTAGCCAAGGTTTGCTGATGAATTTTTTCCTGTTGATAACGTTTTCCTAAAATTTCATAAATTCCGAATTTTGTATATTTTCGTAGGTTAGCTATGCTTAGTCGTTTTACCAATAGTGGCTTAACCAATGCGCTCCCCCAATTTAGGAGAAAAGTTTTCCGATAATTTTAATTCCTTCCATTAATTTTTATTCCATTCGCAGAAAATTTAGAGACTACAATTGTGATTTTGTTCTATTTCACCTTAGGACATCTCTTGTATTACACTTGCTGCAATCCGTTAATACGCAGTTCAAAGGAGGGCGGGGTTATTTTTTCTTGTTCAAAAAATTAAATGAAAGCTTGATTTTTCGGTGGAGGTGCGTATGTACGTACGGATGTTTGCTCAAGAATTTCTCCTTCCCTTTGGGACCAATCTGGGTGAAATTGGGTTGGACAGGTGGAGCTATGAATCCACAGGACGCTTTTTTCATTTTATTTATAAATCCAATATGGTGGACAGGATCCAATGTTTTTTGTTCAGTAATTCCTTATTGAAACTCAGGGGCTGAAATATTGCACACATGTAGTACCTTGTATTATCCGTCGAATAACAAAGACTCATGCCCCATCACAGGAACGATAAGAGATAGGATATTTGAATAAACTTTATTGTATATGCTAGTTAAAGGCTCATCGATTTTATTTGAGGCCCTTCGAACATTCTTTTTCTAAAATCGAAATTTAGCATATATACATACATGGTGTTATTTTTTTGCAAAATTTAGGGTCCGTTTTGTCGAAAAGTTTGACAAGAATTTTCAAAAAATTTCTTGTATCGAAAGAAACTTTAATATTCAAGGGATTAACTGAGTTTAAATAACTTGCGTGCCATAGCGTCGGAATAATTTGACATTGAAAAAAAATGTACAACCCCAAATATCCCGGTTCCTATGGAAGTTGGACAAATGAAACTTGGCTAGCATATGTGCCCTCAATTTTGCCTTTAGACAACTGAACATACTTACCCTCCTGTATATTTTCCTGTATATTTTCCTATATTTTGAGAGCCCTTGTAATTCTATTTAAAATAATAGCATACATGGTGGTTCTATCGCTTACCGTTCAAAAGTTATGACTCTCAATGGCTTAAAATTTCGCAACTTGTCGCCATGGCAACCGATATCCAACAGTCATACTTATACACATGTAAGGTCTACATGATAGCTCATATATGCAAAGTGCAAAGTTACGGGAAAAATTATTTTACGTTGTATGAGACATATAAACTGCTTTTTGAATAAGTGTTGTTATCAGTGGCGGGTACACATTATAATTTTTTAATGTGCTTGAAAGTTTTATTGTATTGAGAAATTCAGTGTTAAAATTAGAAGACTGAAATTTCGCTCGCATATAGTATATTGTATTAAACGCCGAATGAAAGTAGTGCCATCCCTTCAAGTGGTATAGAGCGCGACGTTCCCACATTTAACATTTTACAAAGCTTTTAACAAAATTTTGCAAGCTCGTTCAATTTTATTTGAAACATTTTTTCTCAAATTACAATTTATCATACAGGCTGTTTTTTGTTTTGTAAACTTTGCAATCCATTTACTTGAGACTAGCTGTGGACTACATGCGGTAGTAGTCCACAGCGGTAGTGACACAAAAGCGGTAGTGGGCTAAGCTATCCGCGCACTAGGCAAATGTGAGGACCGGGGGATTCATGAGTATTTATATTTAGAATAATGCTGTTTAGTGTACCCTAAACACTATGGTGCTAATTGAATTTAACAAACGACTAAAAAGGTGACAGTCGAAACGTAGAGGTTCAGCTTTTGTTTTATGCAAGATATAACAAAATGTAGGACTTCCAGTATATGAAAGATGGGATGAGGTCCACGAATTATTTAAATTTTAAATTCGACTTCAACTTCTATATATATTGACATATAATAGAAAATATTTAAATTTTATTTCAAAACAATCAATTTTAGAAAATCTTGTAAGGAAACAAGAAAGAATTTATGAAAACAGATTACTCATTACTTCATAAGTAAATAAAAAACTTAATAGATGGGTGTAATATAGTGTACAACACTATCAGTAATATGTATTAAACTCATCAAGCAAAACTCATTCTTTTCTATTTTTTTATAAAGCTTTAGTTTTTTTAGTTTTATTTTATTTATTTTGTAAACTTAAAATCAAATAAATATAAATTATTAATTCATTAATATAAAAAAAAAATTATATGCGTTTGCAATAGTAGATCGGATTAGAAAACTTATTTGGCTCATACATAAGGTCTCAGTCTTAGAATATCAAAAATTCAAATAATCAAAATCCTATATTATGAAAAGCCTATATTATGACAACCCAATATTAGGACAACCCCCGCCCCTTCCTCTATTTCTCCTTTTACAAAAAATTTTTTCCAGTAGAGTTACTTTAAGACGTAATAACCTAATGATGACAATTAGATGAGTTAGTCCAATTTCAAAAATCTGTTCCTGCATTAATCCCTAGTAAATTCATCTATAAAATTGGGCAATACCCGATAAAGGTTACAACAAATATTCAAATGACTTAAATATTCGGGCGTGCTGTAGTGGTTAGGTTCAAGACTTTGAATGACTACGAAACAGGGAGTACTGATGATAGTTACCATAATACTTGAAATACGTATATGCTCCAGCACGTCTTATTTAACCTATTTGTGATTACACATGCTACCAACAGGATTCTGAAATTGGACCAACTCATCTAATTGTCATCATTAAGTTATTACGTCTTAAAGTGGCTCTATTAAAATATTTACATTCATAACAAACCTTTAGCGGGAATAAGCTAATACTATAGATGAATTTAGTAGGGGTTGATGCACTAACATCTTATATCGTTCCATATATATATATATTATCAGTTATAATGGCCCACGCCCGAAACTCAAGTCACAAAGTAAGTGATATATAATAGTGCTTACAACGTTTTATATATATACATCGATATATGTATGTATATAGATCTCTATGCTCGCC
>WYDF02256244.1:0-19890 GCA_009867245.2 Adranes taylori
AGCCATTATGTATAAGACGCAGTTTTTATTTTTCATATACCATATACGTACAAGACGTATAAGTATAAGAAAGATATAAGATTCGGATTTTTTTTAATACACTTTTATTCAAATCACTTCAAATTAATACGAAACTTTTCGACATGTCTCAGCGCTTTAGGCAAATATAGGGATCAAGGAATTAATGGGTTCGAGAATTCGTGCATAGATGTATTCACAATGCCGAAAGGCAGTTTGGTATGCTTCAGCACGCCAGACTGCTCTTTTCGAAATTCTGCTCTGCCCACGCTATAGGACAATACTGGAAACAAGTGAGTCAAAAGTACTCTAAAGAATTATTGAGCTAACTGAATTTAATAGACGAGTTATAAGGTGACAGTCAAAAATTAAAAGGTACATCTTTGGTAGGACTTCCAGTATATGAAAGATGGGGGCTCACGAATTTTTTTAAATATAATTTGAGAAATAATCTATTCCATAAGAAGTTTTATTTTTTAACTTTTTAATAGCTCTGGTAATGTTCAAATCACGAATCTCTGAGAACAATAGACTGGCTGATCAGTATGAATCGGTCTCGCTAGAGAAATCTAACTTAGAATCATCAATATTTAAAGAAGTAAGATTGGCTTCTCGTGATTTTAGAACTAGAAGAGATCTACTAAATTTAGTTTTACCTTGTAGCTTTATTGAGACTTTTTGAAATAATTTATTTTTGTTACAGGATTTTATAAATTCTATCAATGTAACATATTTCAGCTGCGATTTTTTTTGCATATATTGTTTAACTCTATAAAGTTCTTTTTAAAAGCCGGGATATGTTGAAAAAGATCATGAAAGAAAGACAGTTTGCCTTTCTGATCTATAGTTCCTTTGTAATCAATGATTACTTTTTTGCATTCGAGACTGTACGTTTGAGTGGATTTTTTTTAAAATTGATTAACTTAAATTTAGGACAGAGTTTGGAAGTTGTATAGACTGCATTCCAAGATACGTTGGCTATACCCTAGAGCATGACAAAATTCGTTAATTTATTTGAGTTAGTACATTTACTGTAATAATCAACACATTCATTTATTTTCTGTGAATCACTTGATATTTTTATCAGCAATGCGAAATTATCAGGCAGGTTACAATCGAGAATATGGAGATGCGCTTCTTTATTATTATTAATATTTTTAAGTATAACATAAAATCTAAATTTGGTTTTTAAAAATAAAAGATTAAAAAACGTAAATTACTAAAACACCAACTTACGTGTCTCCTTCATATATGTTTAAATAATTATGTACGTCGAAGAGGCAATCTTTAAAGAAAAGCAATCGTATTGCTTCCATTTCTTGGCACTTCTCAAACACCACATTCATGTCCTCCATATATTTAGGATTGTAACTATTAATTTCTTGGAGTACCAACTCATATTTTTCTTTACCCTTTTGTACTTCCTCTTTCGTTTTCTGTACACGATCTTGCATTTTCTTAACCTATATTTTAACAACACAAAATTAAAACAATCAAGTATAATTTATTGAGGATATTTGTTATGAACATTATAATATTACTTTATTTTGAATTCAACCTTTCTCTATACCTTATACTTATCTACATTCCTCCAGCACAAAGTTCTGAAATTTATGAAACTCTCTTTGTCTTGTTGCAATGTCTGTGTTACATTTATGATGAACGGACATGATATTGGGGGACTTTAATCTACCTATTAAAAACAATGATAACTTGGATTTTAATAATACAAAAATGAACCGAATTTGCAAATCTCTTAAATCTTAAACAACATAATCATGTTCAAAACCGTAACAATCGTATATTAGATCTTGTCTTCGGTAATGTTAATTGTCATATATCTCCACTTGCAACTGAAGACCTCATCATCCTGCTCTCGACATATCGTTCGAAGTAAGCTACAATAATAACCAAGTAACTAATTACAGTTTTAATTCTTCAACTAAAAATTATAATTTTTCTAACATCAAGAAACAACACAAAATGCATAGACTCGATAAAACCACGAAAGATTCTCTCTATCGATCAGAATTTAAAAGACTTAGATCGTTAGTTAAAAAAGTTAAACAAGACAAATTTCTGAAATTTGCGAAATTCAAAAAAGTTTTTTCTAATATTCCTTCTTTATTATATTTGAATGAAATCGAGTTCAATAATCCTCCACAAATAGTGCAAGCATTCGTAGAATACATGCAGACCTCCTTTCAAGATCTTGTCCAACAGAATCACATTGAATCGGGGTCATTGGACATTGCAATGTTGATATCGATGCTTTTACGGAAGAAGACATAATCGTAGATTTAAAAAAAATATCGAACGACTTGACAATCCACCTAGTTTTCTATTGAGAGACTCTGCAGTATCTGTTTCCAAGCCTTTAACAGTTTTGCTTAAAAATCTCCAGAATTTGCCCTATTTATAAAAGTGGTAACAAAAAATCAATATCTAATTATATACCCGTTTCCATAGTGTCAAACTGATCGAACATTTTAGAAATATGCATCTATGGTAAACTTATGCATCTATGGTGATCCTTAAGGTAAATCACAAATTTCGTTATACCAGCAAGGCTTTTACCCAGAACTGCTACAAACTTGTTGCTATTTAAGAAAATTATGGCTAAAGAGTTAACTACAATTTCCGTTTCAGATAGATATTATTTACTTAGATTTTAATAAAGCTTTTGACAAAATGGACCATAGTATTTTATTAGAAAAGCTTGAAAAATTTTATTTTTCATCTAGCCTACTCACATTTATAAAGTGGTATTTGACCAATAATAAACTTTACGTCGAATATAAGCCGGAAGTAACCTTGCCCCTCTGTTATTCTCCTTGTTTAGAAATGACTTTGCTGACTATCTGCAATCACACAAACTGCTCTATGCAGATGATCTGAAATAATTTAAAGTAAATGACTGCCGCCTTATGCAAGATGACTTAAATCACTTAGACCTTTGGTGTTGTGACAACAGACTTCCTTTAAATGTTGATAAGTATAAATCACTATCTTATAGCAAAAAAAAAACAAAACACCAATTTTGAATATGAGTTGAATAATGTAAACATATCAAAAGTAACATTCTTAAAGGACCTTAGAATTTTTTTGGCAACAAACTGTCGTTTACGTTTACGGTTTTTCATTGTTCTGTTATTGGTAACAATGTTTGTTATATAAATTACCTTATTAACAAAATTTCTACTTGATAAAGCATTTGGAGTATCACAACATGGTTTCGTAACGGGCGGGTCTACTACAAGCAACCTGCTTCTGGCTTTAAACGAGTACTCATACAGATTCGAAAAAGGTGAGCCAACAGATGTAATATACCTAGAATTCGAAAAAGGTTTTGACAAAGTGCCTACCGAGAGATTATTAAGAGGCAATCTTTTCAAATGTATCCGCAGTTTCTTGTCGGGGCGCACGTATCGAGTCAGAGTTCAATCCAGCTACTCTGCGAAATATAATATACTCAGCGGTGTACCCCAGGGGTCCGTTCTCGGACCTCTATTATTCCTGTGCTACATCAACGACTTGTCCAAATCAACGACAAATAGAATCAGTCACTTTGCTGATGACACCAAACTCATTGGCTACCCAAAAGAACCAAGTGACAACACTCAAGGAACACTGGACGAAATATGCGTTTAGTCTCACCTCTGGCTTCTACCACTGAATATTTCCAAGTGTACTGTTCTACACCTAGCTGCGCCCAATCCTGCTAAAAACTATTTACTAGCCGGTGACACATTGAGGAAAGTTACCGAACAGAAGGAGCTAGGGATCATAATAACACACAATCTGAAATGGGAAAACCACATTAACGGGATAATAAAGAAGGCAAATTCAGTCTTGTTCGAAAGGCGTTTCCGAATATAACATGCAATGCTTTTCTGGTTCTCTACAAAGCATATATCCGCACAATATTTGAATACGAGCCCATATGGAGCCCATATTCATCAAGGATATTGAGGCACTGGAACGAGTGCTACAAAGAACAACCAAGTTACCTGTGACAATTGTAGAGCTGTTGTACGATGACAGGCTAGCTTCACTCAAACTTCCATCCCTGTTGGAACATAGAACCAGGACTGACTTAATAGAAACATATAAAATACTAAATGGTTACTATAGTTGCAACCTGAAGCATCTTTTTAAGAGAAACACGAATACGCAGTTGCGTGTCCATAACTTTAAATTAACAACAGATCAAGTGGTATCGCATTGGAATTCCATGCCGTTTGATGTCGTCAACGCCACCTCAAAAAATATGTTCAAGAAGAGAGTAGACTCATTATAATGAAAGTGCGCACAGCATACGAAAATTTCAACGCTTCGTTGCTTATGCTGCAATATTAATAATAACAATAATAATAATAATCACTATTGTCATTGTAATGTTCAGTAGAAAGTTGGCAATTGCACGTTATTTTCAGTTTGTAATGTACCAATGTTTTTCTATCTATTCTCATTATAGTCCTGACCTAAATCCGAACGACTCCTTTCCACGATTTAAATCCCCAATAAAATAGGCCGATGATGTGTAAAAAATGCAATTTTGACAGCCTCAACTGTCTAAGAGCTCAAAATTTGGATGATTTTTGAAAAATTGTAGATAAACCACTTCCCCTATTGTCCAACGTTCAGGTAGATGACATGTTTGAGCTACGTTTCATATATAGGGCCTTCTATCTAACTATATGCAAATTAAAAAGATAATTCTCGTAATATCATAAAATTACAGACACTGTTTTAGGACAAAATAGGAGGAAAGTAGTAGTATCATGGTGTATGTAGTATCCGTTTTAAGAAATATACGTTCAAAAATACATCAAACTGTAAACTACCTGATCTGGGGAAATGGAACTATCGCCGGAGGCATTTCTCTCTTGATTTGTTGCTGATTTTTCAGTCTTGCATGCAGTGTGATAGTCGTTTTTCCCTTTATCGACTTTCTGGAACAGTTTGGACCATGGTTTCTGGGCTTTTTTGAAAGCATCTTCCATATCTTTTCGTTCTTTGATATTCATCATAGACTGCAAAGTGTTAAAAGAAATTAGTTATACAAATATTACTTCTATTTATTAACAAGAAATCAATTAATAAAGCTCTAGTAATCCCGATCAATTTAAACTGAGGCAATCCGTATTAATGAAATATTTGAATTACCGAAAACATGTTGAAATTGAAAAATACTACGTAAAATATAAATACTCAAAATACAACTATAAATATATAGAAAATGTTGTAAAAAGCGAACACATCATAATTCTAAAGATAAAATACAAAACAATATTCATACCTAATAAGTATTGATAACAACGATAGAATTATCTTAGATCCTGATAAACTCAAAAACACTGGGAAACATAAACAGATATGGTTTAAAACGAGCTATCAAGAACTGTAAAGCAGGCAAAAGTGCGGGTCCAGATGATATTCACATAGAAATAATAAAATTCCTGAATGAAACAAACATAGAGACCCTTGTCAAACTTTTTTAATAATATTTATAAATCTGGAATAATACCTGAAAGTTGCCTAAAATTCATGTTTATATCAATCCCGAAGATACCAATCAACTCAACGCACTACAGGCTGATAAGCTTGATGAGCCAATTATTTAAACAATTGCTAAAAATTATTGATTCTAGAATATATAAGAAATGCAAACAAGACAAGTCAAACGATGTTTGGCTTACGTAAGCGCTTAGGAACCACAGAAGCCTTGTACAGCATGACCCTCCTTTTTCAGAAATGTAGAGATCGCCTGAACAAAATGTATGCTTGTTTCATAGATTATGAAAAAGCTTTTGAGTGAATCAAACTATTAGAGGTCATAAAAATATTGAAGAGGAAAGGACTAGACAAACAGGATAGTTAAAAATCTGTACTGGAATCAGTAAGCTATCGTAAACTTCCACAATTTACTAACTCTCCAGTGTACGATATGGGTGTATATTATCGCCCTTGTTGTTTAATTAGTACTCGAAAAATAACTTCGCAGGTGGAAACAGATAGTATTAAAAGTTAACGGACAGATGATCAACAATCTGCGCTATGTAGATTACACCGTTATCATTGCAGAAGCACTTCAACCATTGCTACACAAACTATCCATAGTAGGTGATACACTAGGCCTAAAATAAACACCAGTGAAATCAAAGTAATGATTGCAAATCACAAGAACCTTCACAAAACATAACAATAAATAGTAGGTTGAAAATTTTAAATTCCTGGGATCTTGGATAAATTGAAATTTACATCCTAACCTTGAAACACGATCCAGAATAGAACACGCAAGAGGTACATCTAATAACTTGAAGCTGTTCCTATGTGATGCCATGCTTTGTTTCGATATAAGATATCGATTCGTGAAATGTTAGATAAATTCTATGTTGTTGTACAGGTGTGGACGTTGAAAGTAAATACAATGAATAAAATAGAAGCGTTCGAAATGTAGACTTTACATAAACTCCTCAAAGTTCCATGGGTAGGACATGTTATCAATTACGAAATATTGAGAAAGGCACAACGGGAAAGAAGATTACTTCTTCCCCGTTTATTTACTGTAAATATCAAAAAGAGAAACACAGCCTACCTATAATGCGAAGTAACAAATGCGACCTTCTTAAGCTGGTAATGGAGAGTGAGATCGAGGATAGACGTGCTATAGGGAGAAGAAAATATTCCGGGCTCAAGAACATCCGTGATTGGACTAGTCTAGATCTCCATTCCCCATTTCAAGTTGCTAAGAACCTAATAAGATTTGCAGAGATTGTATCACACCTCCATTGAATGGAGACGGTACTTTAAGAAGAAGAATAAGTATGGACAGCATAACTCATATTAAAGACTAAAATGAATAAGAAGTATACATTTTGAAGTTAAATATCTTTTTTGTATTAGTAACTAATGTGAACAAAATTGATATATTGTGAACGCAAAATATTTCAATTTTTTTTGTTACGCAAAAAATATATTTAATTTGGTTTAAGAAAGGGTATAGAAATAGGGTTGAAAATATTAGTATTCATAATAGAATTTTCCTATAATGTCAGATTTCGTTTTTATATCCACATAAATATAGTACTAAAATGGTAACAGATAATACAATCGTATAAACTCAGGTTGATAAAAATTATTATTAATTAGTACATTACTACATGATTAATAGAAAGTTGATAAACTATTCAAGTTTATCTTATTAAATGCACTTATTTTAGTATCAGAAATGAGCTCAATTATCAATGTAAATAATATTACTCACTGTAGTCATTCATATCGACATTTTTTTTATCTAATTACATAAATATTGATTGCATATTATTTAGATATGCGAGGAGTTGTACATAGACTGCTTTAATGTCAAATAAATTCACTTCTGGAAAAGCAAACCGCATCCTTTTAGAGCAGTGCTGACCCAACTACTATAATAATAATAATAATAATAATAAAATCTCTTTAGTTCGACACAATATAAAAATTTAATACAGATAGATAGAAATATATTGTAACAGAGTGTGTCGAACAAAATAAAAAATACATAGAAGTACATTAATTATAAACAATTTAAAGTTACTAATATGTTCTGTGCTAACATTAGATTACTTCATGATATTCCTCATAACTGTAAAATGCTTCTTTCATTAAAAAATCTTTTAATAAAATTTTAAATCAAGACTTCTTCCAGTTCCTAATATGTAGAGGAAATTTATTATACAATACAATAGCAAAATATCTATGTCCAATTTGAGTTTTTGTTAAGCGGCAGTATTCAGTTCTGATGTCCTTTTTGAATCTAGTATCATGTTCATGAACATCTTCTTGAAACTTGAAATTACTGTAATAGTTTTTTATATAAAGCAAACATTCTAGAATATAGATAGATGGCACTAAGTTGGAGTAAGAAATTATCGAGTGCAACATTGCATAATATACCATTAGCAAACCATTCTCAGATAACATATTCGATAGATTCCTTAAAGCATAAGTATTGTTGCTCACTGTATTAACTATAGTCTCCGCGTGTTCATATCACCTTAGTATCGGGTCCAATTTGACCCAAGAGACTTCACTACATTCGTGTTATGAGAGCCGTTCATGTTTCTTAAGGTGAGTATCGTGTTTTCGTTTTGTAATGATTTATACACAGTTGGTTAGAATTGAACCATGTGACAGTTCTACATAAGATATTTAAATTTTCTGCTATAATGTCATCTAACTTATTTCAGTTGTTAAGTAACGTTGTATCAGCTTCATATTGTGCACAAGTCGAAAATTGTGTCACGTAGGCAGACAAGTCGTTTACGTATATTAGAAGAACAAAAGTGGGTCGGTTCATGTGAACATTGGGGTACCCCTCTTGTAATCGGTAATTCTTCGGATGTAGCTATTAAATCTGACACATTTATTATATACTACTAGACTACTGAGTCGAAATGACTGGGCGAAGATTCAGTTAGTACAAGTACAATAGCGATTTTCAACTAAATTCTACAACTTCCAGAAAATGAACTACATTGCATTAAAAGTGTTTAATAATGATTCAATTAAGACTGAAGTTATCTAAGTGTAAATCGAACAGATTTACCGATATATTTGGCAGAACAATTTGCATTTGCGTAACTAAAATTACGTACTATAGTACGGCCTAGGTAAAAAAAAATTTAAAGTTTTTTTGTGTAGGATGAGCAAGCTCATCATAAGTGACCCTACTGACACCAGAGGCTACCACAGACCCGTTTTCACGTTACATTAGCTATAGTCTCTTCGTAGATGCGTCCAGGCTTTGCAACGTGCGCTGTCTTTTTGTCCCCATTTTTTGATACGATAGAAAAAAAAGCATTCGTGACCCATGAGGCACTATGTGGCCCAAAAATTTGGCTCACCATGAGACATTCATGTCCAAGGTCTTATTTGGGGCATTAAGGTATATGTCCACGTGTCCGATCGAAATTTTTCCATAAGCTCTACCAGCCTGAAACGACGCAATCCCGCAACGCTATACATTTTGTCTTGAATCTGTGGCTTTCCTTTCTCTCCCATACTAGGGGTTGGATTGGGAGAGTGCAGACAGGATACATAAAGCGTCGGTTCATGTTGTCCTTTAGGCTCCGGTAATTGATTGCAATCCAATCTTTTGGATCTTCAGTAGTAGATTTGCCGTTCTCCCAACGTAAATTAATTTAGTCCATCCTGGTGCGACATATAATAATGTTGACTGCACGGTGATCATCGATTGAGAGCACTATTGGGCTCACCCTTCTGCGACCAATTAGCATAATGGATTCCCTATTATGCAGAGCTACACTAAGATAATTTGACGCGCGACTTGACGCGTCTTCTGGGTGTCTTTGTTTGCGCGCTCAGCAATTTTATTCATTTTTTGCAATGCATCGATTGTTGACTTTTTTTTATAAAATCCACTCTGTCTGTTGGATAGTCCACCAGACTCATCTTGTTCTTTATCTACCTTAGGTTAAAGGTACAAGGACCAGTTATGCTGTTTTTCAGATAACCGGTTTTCTTCTTTCCTCTATGCATTTGTTGTAAAGATTCAAAACCTTGCAAAGTTTTAAGTCTAATTAAAAAGAAGCTAAACGAAACGAAACGGGAAGTGTCATTAAGTGTGATCTGAAGGTTAAGTGTGATCAAAGTTAAATGTGAAAATAAGTGTGCTGTATAAATGTTTTAATTAAAAAGTACATAAGTTTAATTTAAAACAAGCTCATGACAACACAATGAATAAATAATTTTACTTACTTTGTGATAATTATCTTTTTGCCAATTTTTAACTTTCGTAATCAAATCATTAACTAATTTGTCTCGAATTCCAATGTGAACATCGCATCGTCTATCTGCTTCGACTAATACACCTTTCCATGCGGCTTCTGTTGTACCATATTCAGGACCTTTTTCTATAATATCATTCCATTTCTTTGACCATGCTTTCAAACTTTTCGCGTAGGTTTTCTCGATTTCCGCTCTCTCATTCACCTAAAAATTCCACAGTATTATGCACTATAATATTACACTGAGTTTGAAATTTCAGATGTGATCAAATGTCTGTGGAGAGAATTGCCTCTGCAGGCATTGTTAAAGATAGAAGCATTGTATAAAATGAGGAAGATGTCAATAGGTGCCATGAAAGGAATGAGGTACCATATCAATTGAGCTGTCTAATTGACCTGCTGGCTCGAGCAGAGCAATGAACTTTTGAACAAGAAACAAGTCAAACAGATGTGCTGTCAAGTTTATCAACAATTCTTCCATATGTTGAAACTGATAATGTTGCTGAAGATGATCCCTCAGTAATGATCATTCTAAGAACCGATTTCTAGATTATAGTAATGCAGTTCTGAGAAACTTTACTTTAATTAAAATCCTGAAGATTTTTTTTTAAATTCTAAGTATCTATTTTACTTAGTTGAATTAAAATTCTGTAGACGTATTTTATTTTGTTAGCGGACATTAAAATTTTATTTGCTTTTTATTTAGTAATAAATATTCTCTCCTTTGAAGGACTATACAGATAGTAATTTTCAAACTAGATGCAGCATATATTGTAAAACAAAATCAACAGAATTTAAACAATTTACATGATATCGGAAAGTGTAAATATAAATTCCAAATTAAAAAGGAAGAGTCGGGAGTCATAGAAATTAAAAATTAATTTTTGAGAAAGCATTACATACATACCAACGTTATAAGATCCGAACATAATCTGTACCCATCTTCTATGCGTTTTGTAGTACGTTTGTAATTACCCAATTCCCAAAAACTGTCACTGGTCGCAATTAGCATGTTGTCATCGCTATGATGCGACATTGCTAGGATAATTATGTGATTTTATTATGGCAATACTGGAAGTTATTTCTAATACTATTTAAATTTAAACACTGCGTACCCGATTCTTAATAGTTAGTGGTCGTCTTTGATCGCAATCTGAAAAAGAAATATTACGTTATTACTTTTCATATATTAAAAAAAAAATTAAATGATCCCTTTACTCATGTATAAAAGGTATAAATAAATATCCAGCTCTAAATACCTAAAATATTCCAGTAATGTATGTGTACTAGATTATATAAAACCAATCGATGTTAATATGACACAGAAATGTATACTTTTGATCACAATTCCTATATACTGTTACCAAACAAATGAACTTAAAGGTAAAGGCTTATGAACTTAAAGGTAAACAAATGAACTTACAGGTAAAGGTCCTTGTCCAGGCTTATTTCTCCTTAAGTCACTTTTGACCCTACTCCAAAACCTTGCAATAGAACAGCACTATAGAACATTAGGCACAAAATCTATGTTGAATAATGTATGTGTGTATTGACTGCATGAAGCAACCAATTACCTTAACCCATTACCGCCGTGCGTTATCAAATGTTCCCAGCAAACACATATCTACGTTTGTTATTTTTACACGAGTTTTGTTTACATTATTATGTTTTCTATTGCTCGTATTTGTTACATTGTTACATATGACCATATACTTTGCATTATATCGCTGATCATGAATTCTTGTTATGCACATTGCACCGCTACGGCACACGTGACACCGATTTGAAATGGTTTACCCCTTATTTATCTAATAGGTCACAGAAAGTTGTTTTCAGTAATAATGGTTCAACATATTTTTCAAATGAAAGGTTTAATGCCAAAGGAGTACCACAGGGCTCTATTTTAGGCCATATCTTGTTCCTGATATATGTTAACGATTTAGACACTTATTTAAGACATCTACCAAATGTTTCATTGATATCGTATGCCGACGATTCTAATTTCTTAATAATTGGTAAAAACTTGATTGAAGTTTCAACACTGTTATCAAATACATATGATCTAATTTTAGAATGGACCTCCCTCAACTGCCTGAAGGTTAATATTGAGAAGTCTAAGTGCATTGTTGTCAGAACTAATCGTTCTAACCTACGTACTGGTTGCACACTGATCAACATTGCGTTTGATGACAACATTAAAATGCTATGTGTTTATTTAGACTCTCACCTTACATGGGACGTACATATAAACAATCTCTGTGAAAGACTCAGTAGAGCTTGTTACAGTTTAAAGGCCATTTCCTTCTATTGCAGTTGATCTGTCTTGAAAATGGCTATGGTAGTTACTATGGTAGTTTTTACCCTATTATAACTTATGGTATCATTCATTGGGGTACTACTAACATTAGAACAACCACTAGAATTTTCTTAATGCAAAAGAGAGCTATACGTGCAATTTATCTACGCGAGCAGCGACATGGTCTAATTGACAGACGTGTTGTATTTTGTAACTGGGCCAGTCAAAAGTTAGAAGCAAATCCATCTTTATGTATTATTTTCTGATGAGGCTACTTTTCAGTTCCAGAATAAATCTACATCCAGAATGAGGCTACATCCAGAATAAATCTAAGACTCGTCACCACTGAAATCACTGTACACATTGAAGCGGCTTCTGTTGAAATAATTTCGAAGAGTTCTCCGGCACCAATTGACACGAGCCACCATTTGTTCCTCGGTCAACAGATGCTCAGTTAGAAATGTCCAAGAAACTCTCGATCTCCCAATAAGTTACAAGACGATCTTCATCTCGCTAAAGCATTAACGATTTCCTGGGTGACTAGTGATTTCGTGTGCCTGGCCTATCATCGCTGAGATTTGTGCATCCACATTTGAATTCAGAGTACCAGCGAGAAATTGTGGATTGATGTGGTGCTTCATTACCAAAAATAGCCAATCAACTCGGCAAGACATTGCGATGCGATAAACTTCTTCGAAAGTTATAAAAAATTATCGCTCGGAAATTCTCTCGATTCAATTCCATGTTTCTGAACGCCTTACTTATTTGAAAAATTCACTCTGACTAAACCACTTGTTGTATTTTGATAAAATTTTAATGTTGAGGTTAATAACCATATGATTTGTTACTTGTGCCCTCTATGTGGCTATATGCAAAATTAAAATGACATCCCACGTGTAAAAAGAATCTCGTTCGTTTAATAGCAAATGAATGAAAAACTAAATCATTTATATTAGGAATATTAATAGAGAACAAAATCGGATAATGATCACTATCGAAGGACTCGTCACACAAATTCTAACGAACAAGACGATAAACATCCGAAGAACATAGAGTTAAATCGACTGAGCTCTTCTAATGAGAAGGATAATCAATTCTGGGAGGAGACGCATCAATTAGGAGGATAATATCCTCATCACATACAAATCTAAACCAAACACTGCTATTATGATTAGTAAACTCACTAACTTATAATGGAGAATTACAATTGAAATCACCCAACATAAAGAAAGGTCTATGGAGCCTATCCAAAATGGAATTGAGCAAAGGCTTAAATTTAATTTGTAATAAAAAACAAGACAATGACATTGATCAAATCTACTAACAAAACTGTCACTGCTGAAAGTTGTTACAAAACGTTTTTTTTTTCTATTTATTTTCGAAGATTGAAAACTTGAACTAATGTTATCTAGGAAATTTTTAAGTTCTGTGAGTCAGATTTTATCATCAAAGCCTAACGGATGTGGAATAAACGTAAGAAGTTTTTTCTTTAAAAAACAAGTCGTTCCAGAATCCGATTTCGTTATATTAAGAACTAATCAGCATGAAAGAGATGAAATATCTGATTTGTTATGGGAGTCGTATTACCCCGATGAAGCACTGTATGATGCAATGCAAGTAGGTTATGTGAAAAATAAAATATTTGATGATTTAGTGATATCTACATTATGTCAAGGACATAGCTTTATTGCACGTTGCAAATATAATAATTGCATTACTGGGGTGTGTTTGAATAGAATTACAAACTGTTGGGATCCGGAAGCAATGGAAAAGTATGCATGTTGCATAAAACAGGAACAAATCACTAAATTATTGCTATTTCTCGCTTATGTACAACGAGCTCCAGAATTATGGACAACGTTTTGCACTGATAAGATACTCGAAGTTGATGTCTTATGCGTTGGACGAGATTATAGACAAAGAGGCTTAGCTACAGAACTGCTACGAGAATCTTTAAAATCTGGAGCAGATGCGGGATTCCGTGTAATAAGATTTAATGCATCCAGTCTAATTAGTCAAGCATTAGGTAAAAAAGTTAGAATGGAAATGTTTTACGATATTCCATACTGTTCTTATATTACGCCAACAGGAGAACCAATCATAGAACCAAGAAAACCAAATGATCAATCTTTGCAGATATTTATAACAACGCCAAAAAAGATGCCAAAGAAGAAATCATGGTTTTCAAAATAGAATATGTTTCACAGAATTAGTAATTTGTCTTGGAAAAAAATTCTTTTTTTTTTTGATTAGGAAGTATAAAGAACAAAATTCACTCAACATTGAAAACATGTCAATAAAAATGTTTAAAAATCTTGTAAGACATTGATTTATCATGTTTTAAGTTGCAATAATCGTACTGTAGAAACACCATATCTGTACATATCATTAGAACATATTTTTTCAAACAATTCATAATTACTTCAAAACTCGCTTTTCAAGAAAACATAATAATAATTAAACCATCTTTCGCAGGAACGCAGACTGCCTTTGTCACGGTACCACCTGAAACTTTGAGAACCCTCAACATCATAGGTAGAATCAATGTAGATTTAATCCAGGGCAGAGTTAGAGAAGGAACAATGGGCCCAAAATTCTGGGAAAGCGGATGGCAAAAAAAACTCAACCCGAAACCGAAAGCTAAACTATGCTGGTCTTGTGGGAAAGAAGGGTACAAACATAAATAGTGTAACAAAAGGATACTTCAATATAGCAGCGGCTTCCGAGAAAAAACTGAAAAGAAACAAGACGTAGCAACTCCTCCTAGCTGCAGAAACACCTACAGTAATTTGCACAAATAAATATCTAAAGAAACAGAGCTGCTCTTGACCTCCTAATATAACATATGCTGGAGAATCGGACATATATCGCTCTAATCAGCAAACAATATAACAAACAGGATGGATTTTCAAATACTAAATGATAGTGGAGAAAGCAGCACAACAGGTATGGCAATCAATCCTTACTGAAATGTAAGTGGGGTACTCAAAATCAAGTATGTGGGGATCTAAGAAAACAGATAACAGAAGTTCGACCCTGGAAAAGCTCATATCTTCCCTAGGACTAATCGTACCAACAATACACCAACATACCAAAGAGAGGAAACGGGGTCGGTCCTAGACGTAACTCTTGCCAGTCCCAACTTGTACGACCAAATAAAAAACTGCGACCACAATTACATTTATTTTGAAATGAACCAGGAAATTAGGCCTCAAGTAGCCTCAAGGGTGGGATACTAAAAAAAATGGACAGAGTTAATCTACATATACAACTAGCCGCAATAAGAATAAACTTTAGCTGTAACGGAATTGAGATGTCATCAAAGCATTGATCGGAATATTCCAAAACGAAGAAAAACGGGGCCAAAAGAAATGCGTATTGGTGTTGAAGCAAAATTGTGGAACTCAGGACAAGTTCTCCCTCCACGTGGAAAATATCAGAGGAAGCTGAAACGGTTCGAGAGCGATAGCTGCGTAAAAAAAACGGGATGCTGCACTCGCTGCTAGAATGAAAATTTAACGAGATCAAACTTAGCAAAAAGAAAAGCTGGAACAAACTCCTAGCTGAAATGAACGATGATCCTTGGGGACTATCATATCCCGACTATCATGTACCGAAAAAACTTAAGGGAAGGCCACCCAATCCTGAAGACGTTGATGAAATTATAAATGCCCATTCTCCTACACACCAGAAAAAAAGAGACATATTCGTAGAGCCTACACAAATCAAGTCACTTGACTAAGAAGAGTTAGCCAAAGCAGTTGCAAGAATTGAACCGGAAAAAGATTTATCACCTGTTCCTGATAAAATCGCCAACTAGATGGTAAAAATCCTTGCAGAATGTCTACTTCAAATATTTAATGCCGCTTTTGAAGAAAAGATCCCAAACGACTGAAAAACTGCAAACCTAGTTCTAATACCAAAAACAAAAAGTAGAGGAACACGACTGCAGACCTATATGCCTGATTAACTGCATAGCTTCACTGTTTGAATGAATGTTATTAAATAGAATCGCTGATATAATTGATACAAAATTATCCAAAACCATTATGGTTTTAGAAGGGGTTGTTCGACGATAGATGCAATTGAACATGTAACGATAGATTAAAAAACGCATTCAACTAAGTTAGCTAGGGACATATAATGATAGCATTGGAAGACATGAAAGTGCCACCTTATGATAACGGATTATCATATCCCATTAATTAAATAATTAACGATAACAATAAGCAATTCCCTAATAATGCATAAATTCAATGAGTAATGCTCTCATGTAATATAAATTGACTAATCAAATCTAATTCAATTCGTCGAATATAATATACCAATTAACAAATCAATTTAGCAATAACTAATAACCAAATAATAATAATGTAAATATAAATTGATAAAATAAAAATTTAAACGTTTATAATAAAAATTTCATACGGTGGGAAAAAGATCAAAAGCTCTTCGCACCGTGCGAAAGATATAATATTCAACACTGAAGTAATATTTACACACATTTATGCAAATGCAGAAAGCGAAGATCCAATGATACCGTCTTTCGCGCGTTTATTCTTAAAGCGTACGCTTCTTAACATCTTTTGCCGACAAGATACAGCGGCACCTTTACCATGCATGCATATTTGTGTGCATTTTCACAGATTTTCGTATCGGGCAATTTCTGTTACGTACGCTTATTATTATTACCAGTTTTTTAACTGGAAAATGCGTTAACAAATATTTCCACCACCGAATTTTCAATAAATCGTTAAGTTTTTCCATTGGGAGAAATTCGAACATACCTAAAATTTTTGAGCAGAAGTTTCCTTCAGGCCATGCCTATCGCATCGCCGGCGGCAAAGTGTCCAGCCGCCAGAGAATTCTATATAAAAAGGTCCATGCAATCTAGCATCCTTATACGCCATTTGGGAATTGTGCTCTTCGGTTGTGACGTGAGAACATCGCTCTATTCGAAGTCATAATTATCAATAAAAGACCATATCCATCTTACGGTCAGCGAGTGCTTGTCGCAGCCGTGGATATGATTTGTTCAAAAGTAGCGTAAAGTGAACATCAATTTAATCATCATTTTTAAATCAACTATCAAATTACTCAAATATCTACGAACATTAAACTTGTACAAAGCACCTTATACTTCTGCAGACTCTTCTGAATTTCTCGTCTTCATTTTTCTTTCTCACATTTATACTAACCGTGTCTTCGATGCGTAAACGAGGAGGTCGCCGTGAGAAGAAGAAGGTTGCAGCAAAGGGTCGCTTGCAAGAAGCTAACGCAATGAAACGACTCCAAAAAAACTACGTCGCCCACGGACGCCGCGTCTTGTGGTAGAACCTGAAGACGTGTCATTACCACCGATTTCGAGAAAAGGATGGCTCTACTCAGCCACCCGTGAAGACCACCGACATCGCGTCTTACGGTATTACATCGGCGATAGCAAGTAACATCTAGTAAACGTCAACCAATCGCCCTTATCACACACATCTCCGTATTTCACATCTTCAAATGGCTGAACCTCAACATCTTCAGAGACCGAAGAACAAATAGTAACAATAACAAATTTACATCAAGTTCGATACTTTTTGTCTTTTACTTTTGCTAATGGAACATGGTATGGTTTGGAACATCCTAACAATTTTTGCATTATAATAAGCTTAACAACACATTGTCAGTAAAATTAAAGGACGCGAATAGATGAAGCTATAAATATTAGAGAACAATAAACCAAAGTATTTAAACTTGTTATTGCCTTTCTGTGTTTATCATGTAAGAATTTAAGTACTTTATTATATTAAGATCAACGAATTCTAATCAAACCCTGTATAATCTCATACACGAGCATTATTTTTATGTTACAAAGGATCAGAATAAGAAAAGCGGTATTGTGGTTAAAAAGCATAACCTCGATCCTGCTTAAAAATTCTGTAACACTTACTTGATTAGAATTATTGAGACTACCTCGACATGCGTACTCTCAGATACGTGACAAAAGAAAAATTTCTTAACCAGTGGAGGACCACGGAGATCGGTGCTGGGGTCAACACTCTGCAACAGCCTGGAATGGTTCCTATCTCGACTGATTATCGCTCGGGGATAAACGGATGATATAGACATAATTACAGCAGCAAAATCTCGAGTACATAATTAACAGATCCCTAGAATTACTAGAAAACTGGTTGACAGAACGTAACCTAGAGCTGGCAAAAAACGGCCTTATTAAACCGGAAACAAAGATGCAATGCACCAAACATATATGTCAAGGACCATCGAGTAACTATCCAAAAAACATTAAAACACCTGGGTGTCACATAGATAGCGGTTTTTGGTTCTCAATACACCTACACTATGTAGCAGATCGGGCCCCAGAAAAAGCCTCTCAACTTCTCAAAAAAGTACAAAGATTTGCGCTACTAGGTGTCACCATAGTTCCCTTTTCTTGTCCCTCCAATCTATGCTCGCTCTACTGAAGGCTTAACTCTGGAAAGGAGTTTCTTTCTTTCATTTCGATCAACTATGATAATCGTTGAAAATGCCTCGGTGGGTCCCGGATCTTCTTGACACTTCGACAACTTCTTGCTTAGATGTGGGCGCCACTCCTACGCGCGATCTAAACTAACACCTTGTATAGGAACAGGATAATATATTAGGAAGATTGAAATTGAACTCAACCTTGACCCCAATTTATTACCCAATTTATTTATAATTTCTAAATTCAACTTGAATACTTTATCATGAATAGTAAATCTGTATAATGATCTATAAATATTTGAATAAAAAAAATTTGAGTAAATATACACGAGTATTTATAAGAAAGTATCTTACAAACAAATATAAAGTAAATATTTTAAAAGCAGGTATTAAGCAAATATCTTATAAGCAGGAGAGCAAATATTTTACATGAAATTGTGCTTTATGAAAATATAAGATTTTGATATAATTTAATTTTTTTTGAATGACACCCCAATGATGACTGCTAATCAACCCTCTTATTCAAACTAGTTTTTAACTAACATAAAACATTCGCATGGAAACTAGTTTGAATAAGGGGTTTCCGTATGGAGACTACTTGAGTAAACACACCCTTTTGAAAACATTTAATTTAATTTTGAACCCTTAAGTTAATCATCAAAACCCTCTAAGTTAATCTAAATCCCTGATTATTAAAATAAATCATTTAATTAATTCCAATCCTATAAGTTGAACAGCCACAATCTCTTTTATTTAATCTAAGATCCTCATTATCCAGGCAACTGCTTTATTTACATATCAAAAACTTGTAAGGGTGTGGTTGTCTGAAATTAAACCCCCTACAGTGATTCTCTACGTCGTCAATTTATTTAGTATCATTATCTGTGCATTCACTTAAGAAATATACGAGGATGTAGATGTAGTGAAAAATTCTTAGAGTATAGAAGCAAACAAAATTTTAAAGTCAAAATATTTTATTATTCAACATACTCTCCTCTGAATTGGATATATTTATTACATCGAACCTGCAACGCCTCCACACTCAATTTTTTTTATCTTGCCCTGCAAACCAGACCTCCACAGCTTCTATCACCTTTTCGTTGGAAGAAACTTTACGTCCTTTTAAACTTTTTTTCAGTTGAGGAAAGACATTCTAGTCGTACGGAGCCAGATCTGGTGAATAAGGGCGGTGTTCGAGTAATTAGAAACCTAAATCACGAACTGATTGCATGGTAACATGCGATTTGTGTGCAGGGGCATTGTCCTGCAAAAACAAAATACCTTTGGACAACTTTCCGGGTCTTCTCTCCA